>JAQIXA010000162.1:0-58121 GCA_034699045.1 Nanhermannia cf. coronata Gr-Ori-00579 | reverse complement strand
TTTGAGGGTGTTGGCGGCGGAATAACGGTATGCCGTAAGGAAATTCGGATTCGGCGGGAAATTTTACATTAGGGTACGTTTTTGAAAGTTGTGAACAGCCCTTGGCATTTCTTAGATGGAAACCGTATACCGCTCTTTTATTCGAAAATCATATCCTAATTTGTATTTCATTTCTGGGATCCTATTCTGATATACTTTTTCTCAAATTTTTAGAAAAAACTGATCTCATTTTTAGGTGAAATTCTGTCGTTTTCTTTGGAATTTTTCTTAATTTTTTCAATTTTTTATAAATTGCAGGATTGATAATCTACTTTAGTTATGGAGTATCAAAGAGTTCAGCAGCGAGTCAGTTGCTTAAGGATCAGTTCGGTGCATCATCAAGATCCAGACCTTCAAGGTGTTCGAGGTCATCGAGGAGGTCACGAGGTTCGACCTCAACAGGTGTTGAGCCCTCTTCAAACTCACTTTCCATAGATCTCGTAGCACCATTAGAAGAAGCCGATGAACCCTGTGTTCAAATTAATACTAATAATAATCATCAATTAGCTTAAAATTAAAAAAAAATAGTCAATATTCATTTAATTACTAAAGTATTATTCACAAGTCACTTATTTATTACTTATTACTTAGTCATTGTCTTATCATTATACTACTACGCTTTAACAGTATTTCATAGTCTATAGTTTATTCGCAATTTTCCTTATTTATCTATTTTGCCAATCAACCCTTTGTCATAAAAATAAACTTGTTCTTAAAATTTTGATAATAAAAATACTCGTACCTCGGACTTCTTTTAATAGTTACCCTATCCTATCTACTTATAAATATCTAATCGAATGCTCAAAAAGACACATTTTACACTTGACACTATGATTTATCTTACAACAAACACAGTGATAAAGATAGGGTTCAAATTTTGCTCAAAAAGTATAAAAAATTCATAAAAAAGCAAATAAAAAGTATTACCTACATCTTTTGGTAATGCTTGATCATACAAAAAGCAAGCTAGTTACACTTTCAAAAGATTCAAAAATTTGAATCTTGAATTCAAGTAAACTTTAAACTATTACTCGTTGCATTATCTAAAAAAATCCGAAAAAATGTGACCATTTTGAACTACCAAATTGACCCATGGTGTAATAAGGGTTAAAAATCGACAAAGGTAAGAAAATTTTCGTAATTTTTGAGAAAAAATCTTAAATTTTAATTGATATACATAAATTAGTTACTTTTAATTAGTTAATATCTATGTCCTATGTACATATTAATTATTACGATATAACTGTCAACTACCTAAAAGTCTTAAGACTTCTACGAAAATTAATTAATTAATTAATTTTACGAAAAAATCCGAAAAATCGCGGATTGACCCGAAATTAAAATTTTAAGGGTTGAATTTGAATCATACAAATACTGATATACAAGATAGGAAATTCCCAAATCTAAAATATACCGAGCTTTTCCCAATGATAAGGTATAGAAAATTATTCTTACAGAAGGGGTAGGGGTAAATTGGGGATATTTCGTAAACATTTTTGAAAATCCAGCATGTTTTCGCCTAAACCAAATTGTTAACTCGACTTGAAATTTTAATATCTACAATATACGAGTATTTAGGGCTTAGAATTAGAGATATGCAAGATATTCTCAAATTAGTTCCATGTCAAATTAACAACAGCTAGATTCAAAAACAGGCTGTTCAAACTTGAAAAAAGGTTCCGAATTATCCTTAATCTACCCCTACCACCCTTCTATGTGTCATGTATCACATATTAAGATTATTTCAATTTTCCAATATGTCAAACTAATCTTTTAATAAAACATTCCAAACTTTACATTATATCTCCAGTATAGTAGGTAGCAAGAGTAATATAATAAGCTTATCAGTTTACTATTTGGAAATAGTTTTAAATTTTTTTTCTAAGTAGGTATACCTACTTTTAAACTGTTCTCAACTGACTGATACAGATATGATAAGTAAAATGAAACACGAGGTCTCTTATGCAAACTCAGGCGCTTCCAGTAAGTCCTATGATAAGTCCTATGACTTATCGTAAATTGGTAAAGTACTCATAATGCTCATAATACTATCGATACTTACTTTACTAATTATCCAATACTACTACATATAGTACAGTACAGAGAGTCTATTTTAAATTTCAAATTATTTACTCAAGTCAAGTCAGGCCAGAGCTTCTACTCGTAGTAGAAAAAGATGTACAAGATTTTTCTTGTGTTCTCAAATATGGTATAAGAAGAAACGCAAGTGTTTTCTTTCTGGAAATCTGAATACTGATACTGGATACTACTGATATGCAATGTAAATGTATAAAATAAATTTCAAATTACAATCTTGATGACCTTGGTCAGGACCCATAAAGAGTTGCCTTATCATATTTTAAAAGTTTTAAAACTACCAGTACCAGTAATACCAGTACCAGAATCAGAATACGAAATTTGTGGGCTCGGATGTTTATTCTAATCTATAGGTCTAGTGACTAATAATGAGTTTTATTTCTCTAATCTACTTTTAATACACTACAGATACTACTTAACCAATAATAAATACAGCTATTTATCTATTCCTAAGTATCAGTATCAGTATAATAAGTAGATAGTTATCGACGACTCGACAGTAGTAAAGTAAAGTATCCAAGCCAAGTAAGGAAAAAATTAAATAATAAAAGTACTATTATCAGTATTATAATAATTTTTAAGACTTAATTCTCATCAATATCTCTAACCATTACTCATAAAATAATATATCATATCATATCGTATCATATTTTATTTTTATGAACTCCAGATACATGAAACTTTTGTAGGAAAGATTAGGAGAGCAGTTTAAGTTTAAGAGCTAATATCAATATCAGAGTTCAACTGAACGGATTATAGCTGATACTTTGGTTGGTAGGGTACTATAAGTAAGTACTACAGATAGTACTAACTATTAAATAATGAAATAAATGCTTTGACTTATGACTTGTTGGTCTTGGTCTTTTGAAGGCTTGCTTAATCATTTCTATAATCACAGTAGTAGTATAGTACTTGGTAAATGTCTGTTTATAATACCATTTTCTACAGGGTTTTTCAAAAGTCAAAATCCTAACAAAATCTACTATACTAGAGCCTGATAAAACAGCATTTTATGAACTAAATCGTCTATAAAACGAAAAATATGACTTTTTTTACTAAAATTTCTGGCAACTATTCTGTAATTCTAAAAATGTAGTGTAAGTAAGCTATACAAAGCTGAATATTTCTTTAAAATTTCCCCAAAAAATCTAGATTTTCGATATTTGTGAATTCTTATGAGGATTTTACAGTCTAAATTTTAAATTTTAATTCTCTTTTAGACTTGTAATAAAAGTGTAATTTCTTGAATTTTTTTTAAATTTGTAGATTTAAGAGATCCTTTAAACATTTGGAAAACAAGGATATGTTTTGTCAAATGGTTTAAACTTTTAAATTTTGGACAAGCTTATGCTGTAGAACTACATTCTTGAACTTGAATTATCACCGTATGTAAAATGTAAATGTAGGGTACTTTGTAAAGAACCGGTATATTGATATCTCCAAAAAGTATCTGCTTGGCTGTGTATAATCAGAGATATATATTTTTAAAATTTTAATCCCCTTATAAGTCCATTTACATTTTACATTTTACTTGAACTTACGGAGCATATGTACCCAAGTATATATGTATTAGTACCTACTATCTACATAAGTATTTTACTTGGAATGGAAAACTTGAGTAAAACTTTTTATTTCATACAATTTCTTATAAAACTTTTCTAGTTCTGTCCATCACCTTCGGCTTCTCTCTATCTCTTCTCTTACAAAAACTTACAACAAACTCCAACCACTGTAGTTTAAACTTCAACATCCTTCAAATTTTATCAGATTTTTTCTCTAAATCAGTTCTTGGGAGAGTAAAGTAACAACAACATAATTTATAAAAATTTATTTAGTCAAGTCTAAACTAGGGTATATAATTAGTTAGAAATATCTAATCAATTTTTTTCAAAAAAATGTTACAAATTCCAGCACGAGAAAGAAGTATGCCCGGAAGTGCTCGAGCCTCAGCCGAAAGGCAAATGTACATTCCTCCAGCACATCCACATAAAGTTCTACTCATTGGATCAGGAGGTACCTCTAAAAAAATTCAAAAATTTCAAAAATTTCAAAAATTTCAAAAATTTTCAAATTTTGTGACGATCTGTTTCTTGTAAATAGGTAGAGAACATGCGATAGCATGGAAGCTAGCACAATCACCTATGGTAAGAACCAATTTTTTTCAAAATTTATAGAAATATGTCATTATACATGAGCCATTTAAGGTCTCAAGAACCATTAGTTTTTTGGTCAACATAGCATTTATCCTTGTATACTTGTATAGAAAACAGATTTTTACAAAATCATCAATGAAATGACAAGAAAGTATAGTCAAATGTATTAAGAAAAAGGAATCTGTACTTTTGTACAGAGTTCGAGGACAAATTTATCAGAGACCAGTTTCAGGCAGTTATATAAAATCTTGTGATATCACTTTTATAGTCATTTATCTATGCATACTAGTACTACCTACTACTATTTCTATCTACACCCAGTATATACTAGTAGTATCATATAAGGTTTAATTAAAATTTGTTAATCAAAGGATTATTTATCATTATCATATTTTTGTATCGTCAAATCCAATCTCAATTAATATTGGATTTTCATAAAGGTTTGTAAGCTAAGCTACGTCATATTTTGTGAAATTATAATTCGCATTCTATATAAGGTCAATTTACAATTAGGTCCATTGTAAAAGTGTTTTTTGACTTTTTTTGACGATTTTGAAATATGATTTATTGACAATTTTCTCAGGTTGCCCATATTTATGTTGCACCTGGAAATGCCGGTATTGCCAATCAAGATAAAGTATCGATTCTCAACATTGACATTGATGATTTCAAGGTAATTTTTAATAACCCACAGTATGTAGAATCTCTGTATAAAGTACCTAGACACTTAGGATTAGACTTAAGGAATAGACTTGAGGTTATATATCCCTTAAAATTTGACCTTATCTTACTACCTTTTTAGGTACTTTATACAGAAGTTGTGCTGTAAGTTCTGATACATGCATTTTTCTATATAAATTAAGTACCTATTACTTATTAAAATTATTGAATTTAAGGCTGTAGCACAATGGTGTATTTCAAACCGAATTGGCATGGTCATAATTGGACCAGAGGATCCACTGTCACTTGGAATGGTCGATGAGTTGAATAATTATGATATCCCATGCTTTGGACCACGTCGAGCTGCAGCTCAGATCGAAGGTAAAGGTCAAAATTATTCAAAAATCTCTACATTTTTTAAAAATTTTATGGTTTTTAGCATCAAAACATTTTGCCAAATCCTTTATGGAAAGACATCACATTCCATCGGTAAAAAAAATCAAAGTTTTTCCAAAATTTTTTTATAAAACCATAAATTAAAATAGGCACGCTGGAAAGCATTTAACAAACCTAATGAAGCCAAACAATTTATTGAATCATCTACCTTTCCAGCACTAGTTGTAAAAGGTAATACAAAAGAGGCAATTTTGTCAATTTTTGACCTTTTTACTGAGGTTTATTTTGGTTTTTTAGCTAGTGGACTTGCAGCTGGTAAGGGTGTCATTGTTGGGGCCAACAAGGAAGAAGCCATGAGAGCTGTAGACACTATTTTTGAAACTTTTGAAGAAGCTTCAGAAACGATTATTGTCGAAGAATTGCTCGAAGGTGAAGAAGTCTCAGTTTTAGCCTTTTCTGATGGACATACCACAATATGCATGTTACCCAGTCAAGATCATAAAAGGATTTATGATGGTGATAATGGTCCAAACACTGGTGGAATGGGTAAGAAAAGTTCAAAATTTTATGAAAATTTTCCAGAAACAGTAGGGTACTATCTAGATCTATCTGTAGATAGGTAAAAAAGTCCTAAAAAACTAACGAACTTTAGAAAATGTTCCAAAATTGAGCTAAACATACAGTTTCAGGCATAATTTTCCAGAAAATTAGATTATTTTTGGATTTCAAAACTCATTTGAACGAGCAAAAATAATGGTGTTTGGTCCTTTTCTCAAATGTAACAAAAAAAGTCCTAATTTTCTTTTCAAAACAACCTGAAATTGCTTCTTAAAGCATAGTTTAGGCAGAACTTTCCAAAAAATTTCAAAAAAGTTCAAAATAAAGTTCTAAATGTCCTAAATAAGTCTTGAGAACTATTCAAAATATGCTAAAATCGTTAAAGCCTCCAGTTTAGGTATAATTTTCCAGAAAATTAGAATATTTATGGATTTTAGAAACCTTTTAGACGGTCAAAATTATTGGGGCACATTGGCCTTCTCAAATATGACAACAAATTAATATTTCTATACTAATAGGTGCATATTGCCCTTGTCCATTATTGAACGATGAGGATTTTACCTTTGTGAAAGAAGAAATCATCAAAAAAACAGTTCAAGGATTGAGAGCTGAAGGTGTTAAATGCCAATTTAAATATAACTGTATAATTTAACATTTTTTATATATTTTTAAAAAATTAGGTGTTAAATATATTGGAATTTTGTATGCTGGACTAATGCTCACCAGAGATGGTCCAAGAGTTTTAGAATTCAATTGTCGATTTGGAGATCCAGAAACACAAGTTTTACTTCCCCTTATGGAATCTGATTTATATGAAGCTTTTGAGGTAAATATTTTAATTTTTTTTAAATTAGTCAATTTTGGTAATTAGACTATATCTATTTACATGTAAAATCAAAACAATAGTGTTGTATTCAAGAAAAACTCGATCAGTATGATCTTAAATGGAAGCCAAATATGGAAGCTGTTGGAGTTGTAATGGCTTCAGCCGGTTATCCAGGATCTTATGCTAAAGAAAAGGAAATCAAAAATCTGAATGAAGTTAATTCTTTACCTGGACATATAGTATTTCATGCTGGAACTATGTTTAAAAATGAAAAAATTGTAACGAGTGGTGGTCGAGTTTTAATTGCAGTTGCATTGGGTCAAGAACTGGCTGTAGCTGCTGCTAAAGGTTTCAAAATCACATCATAAACACCAACAAAATGTAGCTCAAATTTTAACTTTTTTTTAAACTATTTTTTTAGCTTTGAAAGCTGTACAAACAATTAAATTCGAGGGTGCTCAATTCCGAAAAGATATCGCCAAAAAGGGCATAGCTAGGTAAGTACATTAAATTTGTTTCAAGATTTTAGAAAAAATTTTCAATTTTTTTTGTAAATTTTCTAGAGCCATTTTAAAAGGAGGTCAGATGACATACAAAGGTTCTGGAGTGGATATCGATGCTGGAGATTCTCTTGTTAAAAATATTACAACACTTATTGGAACAACTAAACGAGAAGGATGTTGTGGTACGCAATAGACAAAAATCCTCAAAAAGACAAAAAGTTGGAAAAAAAATTCTCATTTTTTCAAAATTTTAGGAGGAATTGGTGACTTTGGTGGATTTTTCGATCCAAGAGCTGCTGGTTATAGGGATCCTCTACTAGTTTCAGGAACTGATGGTGTTGGAACTAAACTCAAAATAGCTGAAGCCATGAAAATTCATCATACTGTTGGAATAGATTTGGTCGCCATGTGTGTTAATGACATTTTAGCTCATGCAGGTACATAAAAATTTATTTACTATTTACTAGTATCTAGAGTAAGTATTGTATCCTTACAATTTGATTAATTTTTCAAAAACTTTCAGCTGAACCACTCTACTTTTTGGACTATTTTGCTTGTGGGAAATTGGATGTTGATACTACGACCAAAGTTATCGTCGGGATCACAGAAGGCTGTAGACAAGCTGGATGCGCTTTAATAGGTAAAAAAACCATATTTCTTAAGTGAAGAGACTTGAATTTGAGTTTTCGGACCTGAATTATATCAGGTATCGATACAAATCCAACTTTCCAGATTGATAAATTTAGAAATTTTTTATACTTTTAGGTGGTGAAACCGCTGAAATGGTAAGACTGTAATTTAATCGCTTAAACTTAATATTAACAAATCCTATATAAAACTAGCCTGGAGTTTATGACCGTGATGTCTATGATTTGGCTGGATTTGCCGTTGGAGCTGTTGAGCGAGGAAAACAATTACCGTTAAAAGACAAAATAAGGCCAGGTGACATAGTCCTAGGATTAGGTTCAAGTGGTCTACATTCAAATGGATTCAGTCTTGTGAGGAAAGTAGTAGAGAAATTAGACTTAAAATATACTGACCCATGCCCGTTTGGAAATGAGAATAAACAATCACTTGGTGAAGCTCTACTTACACCTACAAAGATCTATGTGAAACAAGTACTACCAGCCTTGAGATCTGGGAAAGTTAAAGCATTTGCTCATATAACTGGTGGAGGACTTACTGAAAATATTCCAAGAGTTTTGCCAAAGCATTTAGGCGTTGAATTAGAAGCTAAACGATGGCCTGTAAGAAAAATTATAGATTGTACAAAATTAATTTTTTGTAATACTGTAATTTTTCTTTTAGATACTACCAGTTTATGGCTGGATTGCAGGTGCTGGAGTTGATGAAGCTGAAATGATGAGAACTTTCAATTGTGGAATTGGAGCTATTCTAATCATGTAAATACACTATATATGGGGGTCTTAAAAAATTTACAGATTTTTGACATATTTTTGGATATTTTTAGTGGAGCTGCCGATCAGCAACAAGTCATTAGTCAAATAAGTGGTAAGTGTCATCTATCGAAATCTTTAAAATAGTTAATAATCTCTAAAATAATCTCTAAAAATTAATTTTTTTGCAGATGAACACGTTTATATCATAGGATCTGTTCGAGAAATTAAAGGAGATGATTCTCAAGTAGTTGTCAGAGGATTCTCACAAGAATTGGGTAAAATAAGACTCTTTTAAAATATTTTTGAGAAAAAAGTCTAAACTTGATTTTTTTATTCTAGCACCTTTGATGAAACCTCATTTAAAATTACCCAATAACCTAACGTCTAAACGAAGAGTCGGAGTTTTAATTTCAGGATCTGGAACAAATTTGCAATCTCTTATTAATCATACAACCGATCCTAATATTGTAAGAAATTTCTAAAAATTTCAAAAATTTTCTCATTGTATCTAAATGATTGCTTTTTTGACACAGGGTTCAATGGCTGAAATAGTCCTAGTAATCTCTAATATTGAAGGTGTTGAAGGTTTAAAACGAGCTCGAAATGCTGGAATCCAATCAAAATTCCTCTCACATAAAGATTACAAAGATAGAGAAGAGTATGATAAAGTTTTAATTAAACTATTAGATGAAGTTAAAGTAGATATAGTGTGTTTGGCTGGCTTTATGAGGATTCTATCACCAGCTTTTGTTCGAAAATACCGTGGAAGACTTATAAATATACATCCATCATTATTGCCAAGCTTTAAAGGGGCCCATGCTCATAAGGATGCTCTCGAGGCTGGGGTCAAAATCACCGGTTGTACAGTAAGTAAATATAAAGTCTAATACATAAATTTAATTTGTATAATACTTTTTATTATTTACTTACAGGTTCACTTTGTTGAGGTAAAAATTTCAATCATGTCAAGAAATTTTCAATTTCAAAAGATCTTGAATCAAAATTTAGATATTTTTTTCAATTTTATAGGAAGCTGTTGATGCAGGTGGCATTATTGTCCAGGAGGCTGTGCCAATAAAAGACGGGGATACTGTAGAAATCCTTCAGGAACGAGTCAAAGTCTCAGAACATAGAGCTTATCCTCGAGCACTTGAAATGATTGCCAGAAATAAACTTAAATTAGACCATTCGACTGGAAAGATCATTTGGAATATTTAAAATTATTGATTATAAGATAAATCATTCCATTTTCCTTTTGTAATTAAATCTTCTATATCTATCATCTATACTCTTATTGATATCCATTGTTTTAAGATCCTTACTTTAAACTATACTTTAAACTCATATATGAAATACTTTAAAAAAGCTATAAAATCTTGATTGATTAAAAAATCCAATATTTAAGTATTAAGCAAATCGAAATTTTTTGATCGAGTTATATTTATTTATGAAATATTGAAAATATAAGATCAAGAAAAGTATCTTTACTAGAATCTAATGCTGATTGAACACTAGACTTAGCTTGCTGATCTCGTTTAATTTGAGCTTTTTTATCAAGTTCTTTTAATTCTAAAGAGAAATTTTCCAAACATTTTTTTGATTCTCTTTCTATATCAAGATTAACTAGTTGTTTCATTAGTATAGGAACTATTAAATTATACTTAAAAATTGATCTATTAATATCATCACAAGTTGGTTTTTGACTAGTCAGGTACTTTTCCCATTCTATCTCTTCAGATTTCGAAAGAATTTGATCAAATTTATGTCGACGATGTAGTAGGTTCTTTCTAAAATTTGCAATTTCATGTCGAAGCTCCTTCTCAAGTAAAATCCATTCAGGTATAAAACCATTGTCAAGTAGCATCTGGTTCAGTTTATGGGTTGTAAAGTCTAGATGAGGATTTATTGATTTTTTCTCTTCAAGTGGTTTACCTTCACCTTTTAAATTTTTAAATTCACCTTTTGCAATAGATTCTTGAATTAAGTCTTCGACAAGTCTATCAATTCCGTATCTAAAAATGACAAAAAGTCACAGTCAGAAATATACATTCTCAAGATTTACTAGCAATATGCTTTTATGATTCTGAAAAATCAAATTCTGGCCTTAATTTTATGATAATGCATGTAGAAATGAGCCAAAAATTTGACTTTTCAGAGTTGAATTATACCGTGTCTTAATCTTTTTTGCTTCTTTTTGATCTTTAACTAAAGCTGTTTCTTCCAGGTTACTTTCTAGAGCTATTTTCTTGACTCGATGTTCCATCAAATTATTTGTGGCTTTATGGACTCGATATTTTTGATATTGATTTTCTCGTTGTGAAGGCGTTCCAAACCCGATTCCATCATTGTTCAAGTATTGTCTGTGTTGTGGTGCAGTATGCTAAAAAAAATCATAAAAAATTTATAAAATTTTGTAGAATTCCGATAGAAATTAAAATTTTAAAGAATAATTTGATAACTGGAATAAGTATGGATATGGATGGATACTGAATACATAATGTATATTCATTTAATCAGAGCAGATCGAAAAATTCTGATTTTGACACATACGAGTAAATCTGACGAAAATAACTGCAGCAGTTTACCTTAATATCCGGAGTTTCAACTTCAACCTTTTGTTGTGATTTAGAAGCCTTCTTTTGGTCAAAATATAATCCATATTGACCCTCATATTTGTGTAAATTATGTCTTTCATCAGCAAATTTCCTCAATAAGTTCTTGTAAGCTTGATTTATCTGTGGATAATAAAATATTTAAGATTAGTTTATCGAGCTATTCAACCATAATCACATGCCATGTATTATCATAGAATTAATGTAATTCAGCTCTGAAAAATCAAATAAAAGTCCCAATATTCAAGTATATACAGATAAAATTGAGATAAAATTGAGCGTTTTTCGGAACTGAATAAGAGCAATAAGTTAATAAGTAATAAGATATCATTCATTAAGATTTTATACCCTTTGAAATTTTTCATTATTTGCGGTTTTAAGACCAGAGTCTGGGTGATATTTTTTGGCCAATTTTATAAACGAGTCTCGAACTTGTGCCTGATCTGCTGATGGATTTAATTCAAGGATTTCATAATCTTTCTGAAAAAAATTTTAATTTTACTTAATAAAAGTATAAAATCGAAAATTTGTCAATCGAAATTTTATCATTTACCGTACCTGAAATTCATTATCGAAATTTCTTGATTTTCTCTGATACTGAAATTGCGAGCAGTTTCTTTTGTGGTCAAGTAGCAACCTACTTAAACTAATATTTAGACTAGGATTCTTTAAAACTGATCCCATTAACAAATTAAAATATTTAACTACAAAAATTTAACAAAAAATTAGAGTAGGGTACCTATATACTATACTATATACTATTGTATTACAAGTACAAGTAAAATAATCTATGTTTTGAAATTCTCGCTCAAAAAAGGCTCAAAAAACACGTAGTACTATTAGGTACTCGAAAACATAAATAAAATATAGCCAAAGCACTTATATATTTTAGGTATCAGGTAAGGTATATGATTTCTATTTCTAGGAGAAAGGATTGGAGAAATGTGAGAATTTGAACTTGAATTTGAATCTTAAATCTCAATTTTCGATTTGAAATCCTAGTTTTCGTCCGTTTCATTACATTACAAAATCTAGGATATCAAAATTGATACAAGTACCTTATATATGAAATCCCTTTCAATTTCAACTGATTTGATTGGTTCATATTTTATATTTATAAATTAGATGTGAAGAGAAGAATTGGAATCTTAAAAAAAATTTGGTACCCTACTTTTGATCATGAATTTTTTTGAGGAGTTTCATTGTTTTATTTTATTTTTGACCAATTGAATCATTTCATTACATATTTATAATAATACGATTCTATCATATACTTTATACTGATATCACAATTCCTAATCCCATTGAATTGAATTCAGATTCAGATCCAGATTACCCATCTGACTTTAAAAAAGCATACATTATTTAGTTCAGATTCATTGTGCTTAACTTGAAAAAGTTAACAGATCATGAAAGAAAAACTGAAATCTAATAAAAAAGACAAAAACACTTAAAAAAGTACTTATTAGTTTTTTTAAAGAATTAAACCAGAAGATCTCTGAAGAAATTATAGTTAGTCAAATTATTTATTTCAATCCTAATCATTATCTTTATTAACTACCTTATAGTACCTACTTAACCATTAAAAAAGGATCCATAAATATTTGTGCAAAATTTTCCAGAAAAATCATGCTATATTTTCTCTAGGAAAAAAGGATAAGAATAAGAAGGCTACTTTACAAAAATTTACTTAAAAAATTAAAGCCTGAAATATATTAAGAATCGGATGGTTCAAGTTCTCTTTGTAAGAATAAAATTGAGTAGATAGTTATTTTAAAGCTTGGCATTTTTAGGTCAAATGTTAAAAGTCAAAAAACTTTATCATGAGAAAATTATAATATTTAAGATAAGATAATATTTCATTATATTAGAACAAAATACAATACATAGGTATGTACTGTAATAATTCAAAAACAAGCCCCGGCTTTCTTTCAAAATCTCGAGCCTGAACCCCCGGCTTTCTTTTGAAGCCAGGCTATCTTTTGAAGCCCGGCTTTCTTTCTTATTTCAGGAGTTTATTTATTGAAATTCTAGTAATTACATTTTGAAAAAGTTGATTATTATAGGAATTTCAACATTATTTCATTTAAAATGTAATAAGAAAAGAAATTTATAAATTAAATTTAACTTAAATTACTAAAATATTATATATTCATATTTGATTCTAGGTTTTTTTGTATTTAAAACGAGCAGACTAAAATCTGCGTACTGGTTATCTTTTGAACCCCAGCTTTCTTTTGAAGCACGGCTTTCTTTCCAAATCTAGGGCCTGAACCCCCGGCTTTCTTTTGAAGCCGGTTTTCTTTTGAAGCCCGGCTTGTTTTTGAATTATTACAGTAGGTATATATTTTCAAGAATTACTATTTCTTTCTGATATTTTTAAAAAATAACGATTTTTATAATGCTATAAGAGGATATTTATGCTGATACTTATAAATTAGAGTACTAGCACTATTAAGGTGTTAAAATAGTTAGGCTACTTATAAATTTTGGATTTACAAAGTATATTTCTCAGTTGTAGATGCCCTTGAATTACTATCCAAATCGAGGATTTGCCAGGATTTCCTCTGCCTTATGACAGGACTTGCTTCTTGGTTTTCTAATACTCCATTAAATTGCTGAGTTTGGGGTAATGCAAAAACTTTATGATTACTACTACTGCTTGGATAACTTGGCTCAATTATTGTCGATATTTGAGAATTTACTACAGGTAATATCAAAAATACGAGTAAAAAATTACATTTAAATCTTGTAAAAGTTAAAATACTGGTATCTCTAAATAAACCCATAATTTTACACACTTTAATAACTTTATAAACACAAAAGGTTTAGATTTTAGATTTATAAATTTAGAATTTGGGGGAAGGTCATATGTAGGAAATGAAATGACTGCAAACTTGAAACACTTTATTAATTAAACTGGATGATTAAATTGTATAATTATAAAATACCCTACTTATACTTATAGCGGAAGCGGAATATTAAATAATATATGATTGTTATATAATATGGATTGTATAAAATGAATTTGAAAGAGTTGTAAAAATTGAATAAGATTTAAGAATGGGTACCCAAATAAAAACACTGAAAGGATAGTAAAAATTCTTTTTTAGCGATTGACCTACTAATGTTATTACTATCTACTACTGATGATACTACTAGTAATATAACCTAAAGATAATGAATTACAAACTGTTCTTGTTAAATAAGTCTTTGATTTCTTTTTTTTGCTAATCTACTCATATCAAATGCATTATAAATTATACTAGTACATAGTACTTAGGGCTACATATTTAAAAGTCAAGTACTGGTATAAGTACTGGTACAAGTACTGGTACAAGTCGTCCTTTACTGGCACTCGTATATCCTCCCATTAGTAAGTTTGTATATGTATTGTAGATCTTTTAACCATCTCTATTAAATGTATTTTGCATTTTGCATTTTCCATATACACTTTAATCTCTGAAATAAAAAGTAGTACTTAAAATAAGAGTATGTACATAACTGTTTTCTATGCTTTTTTGCATGATACCTAGACTTACTGACTTATTACGAGTACTAGTTTACCTTATCAGTTCAGCAGTAGAGTAGTAGGTCTCATAGTCTGATCTGATTATATAATCTCGATGTTTTTGTTTTTTTTATTATTATTACTGCAGTCTGAAATGATTACGAGTACCTACCTTAGCCAGAGGCCTTGGTTTTGATTTTGAGGCTCTTTAAAATAGTAATAGTAATGAGTTAAAAGTTCTTTTCTGACCAATATATCAGTCCGTCTAACGATATGCAATATCTTGATATATACATATAGATACTGGTAATATATCATATACAGATATAGATATAGATATAGATCTTAGAATTAGTACTAGAATAAAACTCTTTGAGCAAATGTAAAGTAAAAATATTGTGATTGAGATTTTATGACCTTTAGTCTAGAGTCTAAGCTAATTAAAATGAATGGCAAAATGTACAACTTTATTTTTTTAGTTATGAAGGAAGGGTAGGGTACCCTACTGAAATAATATTAAGGAGGTATATATTAGGTTTTCATAAAAAGAAGTGATACAATGAGTTTAATTGTTTGTATTGAATGGAATTTTAAGAATTTCAAACGAGCTTTTCTGATGGTCAGATCTCGAGTCAAAGTCACGACCATTTTTTACTTTAAAGATTTGTTTTGATCGAAAAAGTAAGTAGGAAGGTAATAGTAATATAGGACTAATGAGATTAATAAGTAGATCTTTGAGGTGACTTTGTCGTTATTAGGTTGAGGTCGTGACAATTACTGAAATACATAGCCTGACTGGCAAAATTTCATGTTTTTTCATTTCATTTTTAGCAAAGTATCTGTACAAAGTATCTGCAAAATGATATAGTTTGTATGTAATAGTCTAATTTGAATAAATGCTGTATAGAATAGAATACGAGTATGTAGGTGTAGGTATAAAATATCTAGTCAACTAGACTGAATATCTCGTTAACTGAACATAATCTGAATCGAAGTCTGAATTGTATTATTTTATACATAATAGCAATTCTGAATTTTAAAGTACCTACATAAGGATAGTGGATTTATGCACAAAAATAGATTTTTTGCGGATTTTATGATTAGATTTTATTCCATATTTCAGTTCCAGTCAACTTCCAGTAGTAAAATTATAATCCTTTGGTATTTCTTCATACATAGTACGCCTACTACTACAGAATACAGAATTAGGTATGTATCCTTATTTTTGATTCATTCAATAACTCATAAATTATTTCTTTATACTAGGTCATATTTCAGAATTTGTTTTTAATCATAAGTCATATGATTCTTGAAGTATCTAGGTATTAAGATTTTTTAAATTATCTTCCTTAATACCAGTGCACTGCAGTGTGAGTACATAATGTATTTAATATTAATTTTACTTAACTATGTAGGTACTGGTGTTAGTACCAGTTAAACTCCAATAATGCTATATAATCATAATCATAACATTATGTACCATATTATAATATAATGTATTAAAAAATATTATTATTACCTACCTATTATGAATTATGAATGCGAAGTATTTACATATATCCGAGTATTTTATTAGTCTTTATCAGTCTACTAATCCTGATTCTAATGTTAAGTCGACTTAATATCTTAAACCTATTTATATGCAATTATCTTATGCATTTTACATTTGGCATACATTTAAAACATTTGAATACAGTACCTAGTACCTAATGTAGTGATTTTGCAAATTGTAATTTTTATTTTTAAGTTTGCTATTAATGGTTTAATTTGATCATCATGTGAGCTTTAATTGGGGTTAAACTGTAGATATTATAATGAGATATTAGAAAACTTTAACTTTAGCTTTAGTACCTAATATCTATTAAACCCATCAATATTGTATTGGTAATTGGTAATATACGACATAATAAGTAGTTAGCAATCAAAATTTAATATTTAATAAAGGTATTTGAATTTAATTTTTAATATACATACCTAATAAAAGTAAATTAACTTTTTAACGATTTTACATTTATTTAACTCGTTTTTCAGAAAAACCAGACTTTGGCCTTTTATTAATTCTTAAAATTTTAAGTTATTACCCGAGTAGGTAGTAGGCATATACATATTAAATTGACTGAACTGAACGAACTGAAGCAAGCAAGCAAAAAAATTCGGTTTTTTGCAAAAAAAAAATTCTCCTACATTACCCCATGTTTTAAGGTTCAAAATTTTAGTTCTGGTGCATTCAAATAGTCTGCGCTCAAGCTTCATATTTTTTTGAAGTTGAAGTTGAAAGTTCATCTTCAATTCCAATAAAATTGGTTGGTTGGACACTTGGATTTTGGTGATCCAAGAGAAATTGATGGTGGTGGTGGATGTTGGTGATCTCTGATTGACGAAAAACCATGGATTTTAGGCCAAAATATCACACTTTTTGGTAAAAAGTCCGAGAAATCGAAATACAATGTTTTAGCTGTAAAAGTGTAAGTAACCCATTTTGGGACACGATTCCGATACAAGACTGAAGTTCAAGTTCAATTCAAGTGAATTCTTTATCATATTCATTTGGTCAACATATCTTGTCACCTCACCTGTCCATTGTCTGCCTGGTGACCGTGGTATTGATCCGGTGGCGGAGCTATTGGCCATTAGCAGCCAGGCCATGGAGCCAGCCAGAAGACCTGGTGGATTCACTATTGGACCAGCACCAGAGAGACCAGGAAGACCATCATGTAAGTTTACTTTTTTTTGTTTATACTTGTACAAGTTTTTTTTGCTTATTTCAGCTCTGAAAGATCCAATCTTGACCTCACTTTAACGCGTAGTTGTAAAAAGTGAGATCAATATTTGGTCTTTCAGTGCATATATAAATGAATAGACGATAACTTATGACTTATTTTAAAAATTTGATTAGAATTGACACGACACTTGATCTCACTACAACTTACATTAATGCTTTATTGTATTTGTTTTTTAGTAAATATAGGTGATGGTAATTTCCAGTCACCAGCAAGAAGACGAAATTTGGGTTTGGATATAGAACACCTGCAGAACACCCGAGAAAGCTCAGAGACAGATTCCAAGTTTAACGAAGTTCTCAAGCTATCAGGAAATCTTAACATTAATGGGATAGTTTATAAGACTGATTTAGATGATTTGGAACATTTGGGTGAGTTAGGCAATGGGACTTGTGGTCATGTCGTTAAAATGAAGCACCATGAATCTAATCAAATCATAGCAGTCAAAGTAAGTTATGTTATGTTATGATTGACATTTGGCCTTTATTCTTTATTTAATATTATTTACTTTTTTATTTTAAAAGCAAATGAGACGATCAGGGAATAAGGATGAAAACAAAAGAATAATTATGGATTTAGAAGTTGTTTTAAAGAGTCACGATTGTCCATTTATTGTACAGTGCTTAGGATGTTTTATCACCGATTCAGATGTATGGATTTGTATGGAGTTAATGACAACTTGTATGGATAAACTTCTTAAAAGATTGAAAGAACCAATTCCTGAAATGATTATTGGGAAAGTATCTGTTGCAACTGTAAAGGCACTTAATTATCTCAAAGAAAATCATGGGGTTATACATCGTAAGCTAATTCATTTTTTAATCTTTAAATCATAACCATTTATCACATTTATGTAATGAGTAAAAATATCATGTAATTTATTTTTTTAGGTGATGTAAAGCCGTCGAATATACTTTTAGATGAAAGGGGAATTGTAAAATTATGTGATTTTGGAATTAGTGGTAGACTAGTTGATTCAAAAGCTAAAACAAGATCAGGTAAAATAAATATACATATTGATATACCACTTACCATTAGCATTTCCTGTTAAATTACTGGTTTATTCTTTTTATATTGTTACAGCTGGATGTACTGCTTACATGGCACCTGAAAGGTAATTTAATATTCTTTGTAATGTAGAGCCTAGGTATAATGTAGAATATATTTTAATATTACTTATTTGTTATGAAGAATTGACCCACCAGATCTGCAACGTCCTGACTATGATATTCGAGCGGATGTATGGTCATTAGGAATAACTTTAGTGGAATTGGCTACTGGTAAATTTCCATATGGTGACTGTTCTACTGATTTCGAAGTCATGACAAGAATTTTAACTGATGCGCCACCATCATTACCAAAAGATCGTCATTTTACTCAAGAATTCCGCAATTTTGTTTCTGATTGTCTCGTAAGTTTACACACTTGTCTAAGAATATGCATTGAAGTCGATTTGAATTAAAGTAATTAAATTCTTATATTAGGCTAAAGATTATCATAAGAGGCCAAAGTACAAGGTTCTACTCAATCACCCTTTTATTAAAATTTCGGAAGCAAAGGCAATAGAAGTCAAAACCTGGCTTAATTTGGTAACTAAACCTATTTGTTAAATTATTCTTTTTCCTTTGCTGGAGTTTAAATTAACATCTTTTTATTTACTAGGTTTGTGGAACAAGACGAATTCAACATTATACAAATTCTTCATCATTTCCTTCACGTGGAATCGACGGGAGATACTCGGCACGAATAAGAGGGTCAAATTTTACAAATAATTCGCCATCAATAAATTCAAGTGGTCATTCCTCTCTAACAAGTCCTTTATCCTTAAGACCTTCACGTTATGAAGAATTTTCACTACCTATCTCAAATTCTGTACAACTCCAACAGCAATCATCAAATCGTTATGATGATATATTTTTAAATACGAATAATCTTTCCACTCGACCGACCCTTAGAACTAATTTCGATCGTCTTAATTCTGAACCACTGCCCAATATGCGAAGTCCTAGTTCAGCTTCTACAACTCCTGGAACACCCAGCCCAAATAGCCAGTAAATTATATAATCATTTTGAAACTTAATATGTGCATATTTAAAAACCCTATTTACCTTTAAATAGAATATCTGGATCACCTAGTCCAAATTCCGCACAACATTCCATGGTTCCGCCTGAGCCTCCACCAAGGTTAGAGGAAAACGGCTTAACAATAATAGATTCAGATTTACTTATAATTTTATAATTTATTGTTTAGGTACTTAATTTAATTTGCTTAATTTATTGTTTTTAAGTACATAATTAAGTGAAGGGAAAAAATGGGGATAATATGATAATATTTATCTAATCGTAAAATACGATTACGGGAATACATTATTTATAATTACATTTATCTTTGCAATTATAATAATTTAATAATTTTGCTTTTTCAATCTGAATGTTTTTCAATTAATAAGACTAACAATTAACAATGATTAACTCGTTTTGTGTGTTGTGTGCTCTATTAACAGATATAGTCGAATGAATTCAGACGGTTTACGAACCCCAACACCTAACAGTAATTCGAGTAGTGCGAGCAGTGGAAGTAGTGGGTTTGGAACATTAACAAGTCCTTCATCAAATATAACCATAACACCATCACCAGTGGAATTATCACAATTACCATCATTACCAATACCAAACAACTTGAATAATCGAGGTGGAGCAGGAGAAAATATTCCGGCACCCCCAATGAGAAGGTATTTCCCATCAAGACTTTTTTTTACCCCTGAACCTACTCGAAAAAGATTTTTTCAATTCTTAGATAATCATTATCCTCGATGATTATTATCTAATCCAATTCCTACATTACTACCTACTTTCCTTTGACTTATTTATTATTTTATTTTTTTTTGTTTATTTTTTTTGTTTTTATTTTATTTTTATCCAGACTGAGGACTATGTTGCTTTGTTATCCGGATTTTTGTTGAACTAACCGCACGACTAATTTAAGTAATTTTAATTTTAATCATAACCTATCTCTAATCAATCGAGAAACTTTTAGAGAGAAAAAGCTTTTTAGTTATTTTACAAATACAAAATATTGATGCACATATTGATGGTATGTACTTATCCTTTGTACTTTCATTTTTTTTTTTTTGCTTTTTAATTTTACACCAGTGTATCTATAATTCCTATTTTAATTTTATTATTTAATGCCATATATTATGTAATTTTATCAATATCCTGATTCACAAATCGTCTTTTTTTATTTTACAATAATTAATTTATTAGGTATAGTTAAATAAATGTACCTCCTAACTCCTAATCATCGTGTTCGTTTTAAATATTTAAATATAAATTTTTTCTTTTCCGTATATAAGTATAATGTTATATGATAGCAATAATTGTCCAATTACCTAATAGATATTTATACCTACTATACTACTACATACCATACCTACTTATTCTTATTTTACCTTACCTTTTATTAGTATTTTACAATTATTTATGCTCAGCTATTTGATTTCTTGTCAAAAAAATATACATACAATTTTAATATTTTCAATGAATTTGTGCAATTCTAGATAAATTCTAATTATCTATTATTTCAGATAGGTACTTGGTAAAGATACCCATTTAAAGTTAAAAATTAAAAAAATATTTAAAATACCTAACTACCTAATTCTAATTATAATGATTACCTACTGGTAATTACTGGTACTGGTAGGTAATTTTTAATCTTTATCCAAATCCAAATCCCCTTTTAAAATTGTTGCTTTATTACGTATGTATAGGCTAAAAATTTAAAGATAATTTTTTGAAAAAGTGACAATTTTTCTTATAGAATAGATTTTAACTTTTTACTTTCAATTAGAGGTTATACGTTATTAGGCACCTTGTTTCAATTTACTTAATTATTGTTGTTTAATTGCGTCTTTTAAGAAATAAATTTAGAATAATTTCTGAGAAAATGAGTACCTTTCAAATCAGTATGGTATTATCCTAGGCATACAAGGTATTATATAAATTATTATCAATAGAATCTAGACCTAGATTCCTCATGGAGAAAGTCGAGTTGTTTAAAAGAGAAAGTGAAATTGAATCGATTCCAAATTCCAATTAAAATTAGCCCATAATTTTAGATACATCCTATTTACCTACTATTATTAGCTTGCAAGATTCCTTGCAAATTCCAAATAAGATTAGGAAAAAACTTTAATATTTATTTAGAAACCAAAATGCTAATTTGTATGTAGGTAGATTATCTACCTACATACAAATTAGCTTTTTGGTTTATAAATAAATAAATATTAATAAATATATAAAATTATATTTATTTAGCGCTAATAATAATACTACCTAATACTACTAATTATAATTAGGTATATTGATATGTAGATAGGAACATGTAATAAACCAATTCATACCTACTATTACAACCTTAATTATGCTTAAGAATATAAATGGTTTTAACTTTTATTTAAAAGTTAGCTAGGTTAGGCTAGGCAACTGGGCATTGTATGTCCTTTATAACAAAGAAAAAACTATAAAAATGGGTATTATTATATATTAGGTAATTAAATGTTGAGTAAATTATAAAGGCGTACCTTTAATTAATTGAAAAAGTCAAAGTCAGCAAGTTATTGTGTTATTAATATTAATTAAGAATTACCTAATAAGGTACTTGAATTAATATGTACTTTTTATAATTTCTCGTAAATATTGTTTTTGCTGCAAATTATCTAGAGCTAATTAAATGACTTGTAATTTAAGTTTTAAGTTTTTTCATTTACAAATTATGTAAAGGTACCTAGTACTAGTACCTACCTACTATGTATTACAAATCTTATTTTATGAAAAACTCGCATAATCTTAGTTAACTTTTTATGAAATTCTAAATTGTTCTAATTGTATCTTAATAAGTAATTTGAATCTAGGCAAAATTATTAGGTAAGTAAATGTAATTTAATTGAAATACCTACCTAATAAATAAAAGCGAATCTTTAAAAAGCAAAAAAAAAGTTAATTTGCAATTGCTTATGCAATTATGGTTTTTTTTGACTTATCGGAATTTTATTTTTTAAATTCATTCGATATAATATAATTGTAATATTTTTTTTATAATCATAGTATTCATCTTTTCTTAAATTAATTATAATTATAGTATTCACTCTGTTTAATGTATTTTAAAATGATTATTTACCTATACATATAAATATGGTATAATAATTACAATTTACAATTATTAATAGTAGTTGGGTTAGCTCAACAGATTTTTCAATTCCTTAACTTAACAGTACAGTCACATAAGTATTTACATTTCTTTTTTACTTGACGTGACAGTTCAACCTCGTTATAACGTTCTCAATTCAGTAGTAGTAGGGACAAAAAGATGTGTATTATTCGAAGTTCGAACTAACGCGACTTTTCAAACAGGGAAATTTTCTTATCAACGCAACAAACGTCGTTATAACGAGATATATAACTGTAGAGTTTATAAAACGATTATAATTAGTCGATATTTTTAACTTTTTCTAAAATTATTTTCGCATTACAATTACATATTATGTATTAAATTAAAGACTATTCAAGTTCCCAATTTACAGTTTTATCATTAAAAAATAATTCTCCCTATGTTCCATTGAAATATTCATAGCTTTAGGTTAGCTTTATAGCTTTATTCATTCAATTCAGCTCTGAAAATTCACAATTTGACTTCAATTTACATACTTGCAAAAGTCTAAACTTGAAGCCAAAAGGTTTCTCAATCTGAATGATCTCAATCTTATTGAAAATTCGAGTTTGAGGCAAGCTTTAAAGATAAGCCAAACGATCTCAATTTTATTCGCCTTTTTACTTGCAAAATTGAACCCCAAATTCGGTTTCTCACAGCTGAATCAAACGAATAAGTCTATTATACTTATATGTAGGCAAATGTCTCTAATCTCTAATCGCATTGATTAATAGTATAAATATAATAGTACTTATAATTATTTCTTATATAATTTAAGGAAAATACAAAGAAATTAAGAGTATTGAGAAAACTATATTATACATTTTTTTGCCTAATCTTATAATAACTTTATAAGATTAAGTTACATAATAATATTTCGTATTTTTTAAATACATTTTCAAAAGAATTACATAATATATATAATTATTACCTAAATACCTACAGTATTATTGGACAACGAAACCTGCGCTTTTTCATTATAAATATGTATTTCATCCGAAATCAGTACAATTTATCGTATTTTAGTAAATCTAGTTACAATTTTTTTTAAATATATAATTTAACAAATGTCGTGTGTAGTAATGTTGAACCTAACCTGCTAGATTTCTCTTTTTATTTTTTCGATCGATAATTTAAAACTATGAATAAACGAATACAGACAATTCAAGGTGTAATTTTTCATATTATTTATAATTGTATAATATAAGGATTAGGTAGAATTGAGCAAAATATGATTATCATTTGCTTTAATCAGAAAAAGCAAGGGATACTACTTATTTAATTAAATAATAATTATAATAATAGGTAGAGGTAGGGGTATAATATTTTCCCTTTACAGTTTACAGTATATCCTACCTACCTATTCTACTTCTACTAACTACTAGAGGTAAATATAAATACAAGTAATCATAAGAGTTCAGGTTTTACAACAAAAAAAGTAAGGTATAATAATAATATAAGTTTAAATCAAATATACATTTAAAATATATTACAAATTCACTAGCCTAGTTAAAGTTTAAAACACAATTATATAATTAATTGAGAAATCATGAGCTTTAAAATTGAAAACAATTCCCTTCTACGTATATACCTATTGTAGTACGTAATGTCTTATGTACTCTGTATAATTAAAATTTTAAAAAAAAACATCATTTCTAAACAGCAGATTAGAAAAACCACGAGAGTAGTAGCACTAATATAATAATATAGTTTAAAAAATTAATGACAGTAGTAATATCTATTATTAATTAATATTATATTATTGTATAAATAAGCACTAAACTAGATTCATATTCATATCTCCATATTCTCAACAAAATCATTATTAAATATAAATAAATACATCGAAATCGAAATGAGCTTTTTAACAATAATTTCAACCTTTACAAAAAATCAATCCATTTCGATACACTTTTCTGATTATATAATTTTCTATATATGTATATAAATAGAAATTATAATTAACATGGGACTTTTCCTACTCATCTCATACTCTGTTAAAGGCCATTTGAATTTGGATTTGCATAAAACATTTTTTTTTTGGAAATTTTATAATATTTTATAAATATTACCTACCTAAATACGATTATAAATCACATTTTATAAAATAAAATAAGTAAATTTTAGATATTTACTTATCGTAGTACCTATATCATTACATTTTATACTTTCTACTAGTATTACTACCTACCTTACCTATCTAATATTAATAGTAAATTATTAAAGTTTCAAAAAACACATTTATGAAAAAACAACTTTAAGCTTTTTTTGGTTTCAGAGTACCTACATATTTGTTGAAAATTATCTACCAACCTATGTTCATTATTATTCATATCTTCGTACGTATGCAAGTAAAACACCATTATTTTATAGATTACCTATGCCTATACCTAGTCTTATCCTATCTTATATAACTCACACTTTCGATTATTATCTTATCTTTAGACCTTAAGTTATTATGTACTACTTATATTATACTCCTTATTATATTAATTATACAATGTATTTAAAATACTAGAAAGTTATATCAATGCACAAGATAACTATATTGAATTGATATTGCAATTTTAAAAAATCTTTTTTTGAAGAAAAAAACAGTCAATCAAGAGAATGGGTTAAATCAGAGAAAAAACTACTAGTTTTAAATTATTGCAATTTCAGTAGAAGGTATATATGATATAGGTAAGATGTGCATTTTACATTAAAAATAACAATACATATTTCTAATTAAATAATAAAAGTTTAAATTATAGCATAAGAGATAAGTCTTAAAAATAAACAAGATAAAAATTGCTTAACTGCATAAGTATAATTGAAACATTCTAGTCTAATTCTAGTCATAAGTCTAAAAAAACTACTAGAATTATACCAAATTAATTAAAAGTAAAACTTAATTTTTTGTAAATAATAGAGGTAAGTTAGGTGTACAACATTATTGATGTCTATTAGTCAAAAATACATAAAATATTACTTAGAATATACACATTGTAGTACATAATTGATATACCTACTAGTATACTTAAATACTAGGAGATACAAATAGCAATTAAATGGTAGTGTACAATTTACACTTATAGAATTACAACATATTATCTAAAGATACCTACCTATTATTTGTTTGTATTTTTTATACGTATTTTTTACATTTTGAATTTGTGCGAAAATTAATTACGTACCTAATATTTAGGAATACATTACATAACTAATTATTTTAAATTAGGTATCTTAAAGTTCTTAAAACAATCTTTTTTTTCTTTAATTTAGATTCAAAAATCTACAATTTTACAATTTTTAATCTGTTCTGTCCTCTCTGTATTTCTTATTGAATTGAATACCTAAATTGATTAAAACATCACTTATAGGTATAATTAATTTAATTACTTCCTAACCCCAAACAATAACAGAAACAAGTCCTTACTTTATATTGAATATTTTTTTTGTTTTAAATTTATAGTAATAGTAACCCTTTTCAAAATAGAATTGGTTTATATTAGGTATATTATATTGAAAAAATATAAATCTATATTAAATTTTTTTTTGTCTAGCCTATCTACTTGTTTAAATATATATTGAATAATATTTCTTTTATATATATGCTTAATGTCTATGCTAAGTATTATTATTTTAAGAAATCACTTGAAAAAAGTTTTAAATTTGAATAGAATACCTCTCACAAACTCTCTCACTAAATTCTAGTTTTAAGACGAATTATTAACAAAGTTTTTCGGCACGAACTCGGGAATCTTGCTGAGTTTTTCGACAAGATTTTCTTTTTCCGTTATAACTAACTTAGAAATTAAATTACTAGCATTATTAAGATTATTACTACTACTACTACTACTATTATCTATCTCACTATATTGTAATAAATGATTATGATGAAGATGAGAAGGAACACTGGTGGTTTGCAATGATATTGGGTCAATTATAGGCCATTTTTCGGGTTGATTAATTGTTCTTACTATAAATGGATAAAAAAACAGAATCATGCAATTTAAAGTAACAAATAAATTAATAAATGATTTAATGTTTCTTATGATTAGTTAATTTAAATAGTTTAATGATGTTTACCTGCATTATAATCCTCGCTAAGTACCAAGGTTTTTGAGTTGACTATGGCGCACCTAATTAAGTCTAGCTTATTTGTCAAATTGGCTACTTTGCGGAAATTTCCAATGAGTCCAATTTTTATATAACCATTGACATCCATTTTCCTTCTCATGTAAAAGTCTTTGATTAAATTCTCCTCACTAAAATAATATTCACTGAAAAGAAATATAAACAAAATTAATATTAAGTTTGATGCATATAATAGATTTATTTGAATTTAATGGTAGTATTTAAATTTAAATAAAATATCACATTATAAATGACTCTCTCGCTCTCTATTTTATTTTAATTCTGTTCGAACTTAAGATTTGCAAACACTATTATAATTTCCAATATTCTAATTTTGAAGGTGTGATGATTGACTATGTACTATGATTATGGTTTATGAATGAGTAATAGCCAATAGATCATGATATATTTTTACTTATTATTATACTTATTCTGTTCATTTTTGCATTTGATTAAAAATTACGATGTATTTGCAAATTAAATCAAAATTTGTTTCGAAAGATTTCCAGTTTTCCAAGGGATCTAAGGCCCAAGAATGTAATTAAAAGTAATCGATAATTATTGACAATAAGTAGGTAGGGTACTAAAATTTTACTGTTAATATAAGGATAAGTATATTATAATATCTAGGTAGTGTTAATAATATCTAGACTGTAGTTCTTAGGTGTAAGGTAAGTATTTAAATTGACTTCATATTATTTATTAGTGCAATAATACTAATAAAATATGGACAATATTAAATAAGGTTAACTTACATTTGATTTTTGATCATTTCTATGAGAAGTGCCTCATCAATTTGATTATTAACAGGAAGAACCATAAAATCTGTAAGCGTTTGTCCTCTTATGTTCTCACTATCAATAGGAGTAGCATGAGGTGGAGGAACAACCTAAGAAAAGATTAGTATTATGATTAGTATTGATGATTGCTTTTTCAAAAAAAAGATTAGTTAAAAAACTTACATGAGGTACTGTAACAACTGGGTATGGCATCACAAAATTAAGTTCAGGTGGTGGATAAATAATTGGAGGAACAGTATAATCTAAAGGTAAAAAATATAATTATAATTATAATTTGATATTCATTTAAATAAATATTAGGTTTATACTCTATTAATTATTTTTATTTTATATTTATAATACCTGGGCCAGGTGGATAATCGTTGTATTCTTTTTTCGGAGGTCTATTTTTTATATCTCTTTCACCATAACTATGATTTCGATTAATTCCACTAACGATTCCTCTATTATGACTACTTTGTTGACCACTGCTGCTCATATGATGAAGAGGTGGCTGATTACTTCCACGCATTCCACCGCCTCCTCCCCTACCACCACGGTAAGGATTATTTGCTCGTCTATTATTATAATTGTTTTGATATTGATATTGGTTATTATTGTTATTGTGCTGTTGTTGATGGTGATGATGATGCATTTGATGGTGCTGGTGTCGATCGGAACCACTAACTTCATTCCCTGAGTAATTTCCTTCTAAAAATAAAAAAGATTGAGTAGGTACATTAGATTAGAATTTATAAAAAAATAAAAATGTGTAGGTTTATGATAATTAATTATGGTTTTCTTACCTAAAGGTTGAGGCATATTATGACTTCGTCGATTATCGAAATTCCTATCTTCTTCATCTCCTCCACGACTACTATTACTACTTCCACCACCAACTTCTACACTATTTCTACTTCTATTGTTATTACTACTTCCAATACTAGTCGTTGCATTATTGTTGATATTAGCAGAATTGTCAATGCTACCGGTCTCTTTTTGATCTTTTCTCGCTGCTCCTACTACTTTCTCGTCTTTAGTCTCTATTGGTAAAGGCACCCATTTCTTCTTTCCACTACTACTATTACAACTACCACCAGCTCCAGATGATGATGAAGATATATTTCCTGCTTTCCTACTTGTATTATTTCCATCTTCAGCAGAATCTCCACCACTTGAGAATCTTCCATTTATAAGCGTTGGCGATAATGAATTTTCTATATCTCGGTTTATTGGTGATGATAATGTTTCTTCAAGAAATTCATTTAAACTTCCCGATGAGCTATGTGAACGATTAGTACGAGTTGTTTTATTTATAGGCAATGAAGGAAATTCTAATGAAGCAGCTGAAGGACATAATTCTGGCCAATCTTCTCCTCCTCCTCCAATTGGTTTTTGAATTTTTTGTGATGAAGATGGTACAACTGATGATGAAGCAGTCGAAGATGATGCTGATGAAGATCGTTGAACACTTAATGATGATGATTCAGCGGTAGTTGAAGTAATTTTTGCCCATCCTTTACCACCACGTGCAGGTGGTGGTTGTGAAGGTTTTTGAAAAACTATTTCATCTTTTGCAGCCTTATTTTCATTTCTATTATTATTAATATTATTATTAGGAGGTATCTGTTGTGTTCCATTTATAGTTACTGAAGAATTATTATTAGTAGCAGTAGTATTTGATGCAGATGAGTTTGAAGTTGTTGCGGCTACAGATGGAGTTTTCCATGGATTTGAAGTTGGTATGGGAGCATCGACATATTCTATCGACATTTGATGATGGTGATGTTGATTGTGATGGTGATGGTGACGATTATCGCGATAATGATGATGATGGTGATGAGCACCTTTGTCAAAGCATTTATTTTCTTTATCACCCCCAATTGAAGAACCACCAGAAGATTCATCTTTTTCTTCTTTATCATTATTGTTGGCTAGAGGTTGTTGGTTTGTAGCATCGGCTTCACCATTCATAACAACTTTTCCAGCAGTTGCACTTCCACCACCACCTCCGCCTCCTCCTTTACCATCATTATTTTGATTTGCTTGTCGGTCACGGTCTCGATCCCTATCTCTCTCCCTTTCATCATCAAATCTTCTTCTTCTATCCCGATCCCTATTGTCGCGTTCTCGATCTCTATAGCGCCAACTTCCATTGCCTCTGCGTCTTGGTGATGGTCTTGATTTTTGTTGTGGATCCCCACCTGATGATAATGGTGATGTTTTTGTATTCGTTACTCCTGTTGATGATGCATCTTGTCCATTTAGCAATTTCTCTTCATTTTTAGTATCTTTTTTCTTTGCTGAAGATGATAGTGATTCTTTTTTATCTTGTGATAGTTGATTTCCACTTGTTGTGGGAAGTTGCTGTTTGTTATTCATTGCGGCTTGTCTGTAAAATAAATATTTAAATTAATTACCATACACTACCATTGACTACCAACTAATGACCGATTAATGTTACTGTTAAACTGTAATATTATAAAAGTTATAGATTTATAATGAAATATTCATTTAATTCAGCTGTGAAAACCCAGATCGTGGTTTCTGTTTTTTCAAATAATGACATGTGAAATTGCGGTCAAAATACGGTTTTGCAGACATGAAATAAATGAATTGACTACGTAGTCTACCTACTTATTTTTTAATAAACCCCACTATTTACAGTGTAAAGGAGTTCTGTTAAAAATTTTCCTTAGAAAATAAATTTTAAACCCTCTTGTCTCCGTACAATATAATTTTGAAATATTTTAACTGACGATGAGGTAAAATTTTCGATGTATTTTCTAAAGAAAATTACGGGTTATTTATTGATTTTAATTATAATTTTATAATATACCTACCTCCTATTACAATTTTAAAAGGTGACAATTGACAATTTCCTTTCTCATTTCCATTTCTGGGAAAATTAATAATTATTATGAGCTCAACGAAATGCCATTATTAATGAATTTTGCACAGAGGCATAAAATGGTTAACTCAAATAGAAACGATAAATCACTTTGTAAATAAGTTTAAAGTTTAAAAGTGCTACCTAATGAAAATGAAATAAAATGAGTAATATTTATAATATCATAAATGTACTTGTTCATGGATAGGCAATAGGCAAAGTCAAAAAATATAAAAAAACTGCAATTTTCAAAATAAAATAAGTTTTGTGTACTATTTCAGTCTATTTCTCTTTTTTGAGGTAGGTATGTATGTATATTATATTGAAACAATATGTAAAAATTAGCAATATTAAATTTTTATTTGTTTACATGGAAAAAAATTTAAACCTTCATGTATTTTCTAGTATAACTGTATAGGATCGGATAACTCTAATTGGGAATTGGGACTGTCGATCGGATTAAATCCATGGTTCATGGGTACTTATTTAAAAAAATAATATCATTAGACATTAACCAGTACTAGTAAAGTAACTAATCTCTGTTCCAGTTCCAGTGCTATTCATTAGCATATCACTATTTGTGCCTATTATATAGTAGTAGGTACTATGCTATGTTATTAAATTAAACCTAACCTAGTTTAACAGGTGCCTCATTAATTTCATTAAATATGGAGTTAAATAAATTAGGATTTAATTACCTATTCTTTGAAACAATTTGTGCATATGATATCCCAGCACTTCCTTGACTGACTTCTTCCTTAATTGATGTAGTTGTGGACGGAAGCTGTGATGTTTGTTGCTTTTGGCTATCCGAATTTACAATACCAGTAGCCATACTTCAATTGCAAACTTTAATATTCTTTTATCCAGAAAAATATATAAATATAATATAATAAATATATATTTTTCCTTCGCCAAAAATTCAAGAAGAATGTTTAAAATTAAAAATGTTCACTTTCACTTTAATCACTCTTACTGAATTTTGAAATGTTGGTGGATCTTCAAAGTTTTATTTCTCCTTGTTCTGGTCAAAAAAGCCTCTTCATGGATAATAGATAAGATAAGTCAACTCTAAAAATTATAAGAAAAATAGAAAATTAGCAAAATGAATGATGATGCTCGGCCTCATTAGAATCTAAATCTCAATTATTTAAATATTATAAAAATATAATACGTACCTACCTCAACTTTAATATGAAACATTAACAAAAACTATAATAATCCTCAATCGAGTCCTCTTGGAGAAAATGAAATGAAAAAATAACCACCAAATAACACCACGAATCGAAAATCGAAATCGCACTAACCTTCTTATTAGCTATAAACTTGTAAACCCACTTTTTATAATGTAATTTAATTACAATTCACAGGTAATTTTTAAACTAGAACAACCTTAAGTTGTAGTTTGATCATGTATTTGTATAGTCGAAGTCTAGGAAGAGTTTTACAACAAGGTGATTAATACCCAACTCGGACACAATTATGATTGATGGTCCATAAACAAAGATTATGAATGAATTACCACGGTTTTGCAAAATAAACACTATTTACTCCATTCAGTTGGTGGTCACCTGGCCACAAGTCGTGTCAGCTAGACTCTTTAGATCACAGTTCAGTCAGCCAGTCCAGATCCAGAGATGAATAAATTACCTAATATAAATAATAAAATAGAAAATAAATAAATCATTAAAAATATGCAAAATCAGCATAAAAAAACCATAACACCACCCTTCCTTACCTCGAATCCAGTGTAAAATAGTCGTGTCAATAAAAGCTAGGACTTGTTCTTCCGGGTAAAATGACCATCATATACATATAGTCCATGTGACCTTTGACATTAGAGTCAAAACCACAAGTTAAGTGATGGAGAAGATGACCGTATGGTGATTGGGGACTTGCAAAAGTTGTAAATTTTTTTAGAAACTTTCAGAATCGGGTCAAACCGTGGTTAGTAAAGTTAAATATTGGTCACTCGTCATACGACCCAACTGTCCACCTTATCACTTGGGCCACCTTGTCACTTTTAATTGTTCAAAAATTACACTGTAATTAACTATTAGAGGGTAATTAATTACAAATTACTACACAAACCTGATAGAAGATTTCAATTTTTCTACTGTATGTAGATTTAGATAGGAGAAAATGCATCTCAAGAAGGTGGCTCTACTTGTATATGTCAGGCATACACTGTATAGAAGCCTAAGCTATAGATTATAGCATCTCACTACTACACGTAAAGTACCTTTATGTATTTGTATATAGGTATGTATATGTATGTAATATGTATGTAGGTATGTATATTTATGTATGTACCTAATGTTAAGAATTCTAATGCTAAATGCTAATGGTATTTTGTATCGTAATGTAAATGTACATGCAAAAAATCTTGACTCGGTCTATATTTAACTTTTTCTCTTTAGAGATCTTTGTAAAAAATTAGAATAATAATAGTTGAACCGGGTATCATATCATAATATCATCACTTAAACTTAAATACCCGGTACAGTGACTCACCAGTTTTGTCTTTTATCCTCAAATACAAATACAAAGTAACTTGAACACAGATATAATGTAGGTATACGGAAGAAACCGTGGTTTTTTAAGGGTAATTTGAACTGGTTTGAAGTTTGGACACTTAATTGATTGATATTCAAGTAAATTGTAAAATTTAAAATGTGATGGTAATGGTAAGGATGGATTTTTGATTTATAGAGACTTGAAAAGAGAAATGTGTATTTTTTGTGTGTAAAAGTTAATTGTTCGATGATTTAGAGTAAGTTTTGGAAAAATGGAGTCACTTTTGTCCAGGCCGAGTAGCAGTGAGACTAGAGTCTAGAGCTAATGCAATGTTTAAATGTAATCATATAATGGTAATGTATGTGTGTAAATGTAAAGTAAAATTGTAAATTGTAACCAATTACTGGCGATGAGATAATGAGTTTGTGAGAGAGCTCGTAAGGCTTATGGTTGTGGTAAATTAGTATATTGCCACTATTCTACTACTCAACTATAATATATGTATGCAGTACCTACTTAATTATTATCTAATTTAATTTATTAAATGTAGGTTAAACCTTCATTAAAGTTTAAGTTAGTAGGCGATATGATATGAATGATTATATTATATCCATTTGTAAAAATGTACACACTATACTACTGTGTAAAAATATATTTATTTATGGGAATGGGAAATGGGAATCGAAGCCGAAGCTGCAAAGTTGCAAAGCAAATGGTTTGCGGTTTCAAGAATTTTGGGGTGATTCGAGATTTTTTTGATTGATAGTTTGAGTTTGATGATAGAAGAAATATTAACTATTTTTTTAGCTCGCATTCCAAGTTAATAAGTGTAAAAAGGAGCAATAGTGCTTGTAATTATACTCTGTCAAAATATTCTAAAGGTTTCTTTATATTTTTATTAAATATTACAGGAAAATTCAATACAGGAGCAGGAAATGCAGTTTTAAGATTTTTTATATTTTGCTCTTCCACTTGTTCTACTAATAATAGTCTATAGTCTATAATAGGGGTCGACGAAAAATAAACATTCACATAATAATAAGCTCAAAATCTAATCAGGTCCAGGTCTTCCAAGTCAAGTTATTAATTAAAACTATTGAAATCTGAAAAATATCCATAGTTGGATCTTCATACTTCTTTATAAATTATGCATTGCTTGTATAATATTGTCAGTATAGTTTAGCAATTACTCTATTACTTTAGTAGTAATTTAAAGCAGTTATTTTTGACAAAATACCATTAGGTCAAAAGTATATATAGGCATAAAGGACTTTTATATCTTTTTTTTTAATTAAATCAAGTCTGTGAGCTTTATATGAAATTCATATTATGAATATGAATGCTTAATACTTTTTTTTTATTACATAAGAAAAAGTATTTTTTGCATATTTTACACAATTATTGTTATTATTCTATTTAGTTATTAGATTTGACAAATATGCAGAAATTTTTCAATACGGAGTATTCCACAGAGTATTTGGAATTTGGATATTGAGTGCTTATCCAGTATCGATGATATACTGTAGTAATAGAATTTGGTATTTGAAAATATTGTGAATATCCTAACTATATAGGTATAGGTAAGGTACTCGTGAATTCTGAAATAAAATGTGTTCCGTGTATTTGAATTTAACATAGAATTTTAATGAATTTCCAATTAAAAAAATACAATATAGAAAAAATTGGCATATTTGTGTAGGTTGTACTACATGAGTTCTGTATAATTTTTTTTCCACAACATAATTCTGTTGATTTTTAAAATGTTAGGTATATAAATTATTTATAAATTATAAAAATTATACAAAATGTATCAGGGAAATTTATTTATCAAGTAGAGGAGATAATATAATCCTTATGTCGATTTTTCTTGCCCTTCTCTTCTGCTTCTATATTAGCGCAATTTATTCGAAACCAAAGCTCTGGGACGGTGTAGTTGATGATTTCACCCGTTGTCTCATTGATACGAGGGGTACAGTCTTTAAATAAAATAAATTTGCCATAATTGAAGCTCACGTCCTATCAAAAAATACAAAAAAAAAATGGAAATAAATATAATTAATAATTTTACAGATATTTTATTTTGTCAAGGGCAATATTATAATACTAACATAAAGTTTTGACTGACTAACTAACATTGCATTGCATTGTACCTATCCTACTCGTACATTCTACATTGCATACTTATATATATATATATCTATGTAGGTATTTATCACAATAACCTATGCTTGATATTTGATATTATATGCTTGAAAATATTTAAGCCTAATAACACAGTAGTGTTTAAACAGATTAGAATATCTAAGTATCGTTGCTTATGTGGTTAGATCTAATTGAATAAAAAGTTGAAGTTTGAGTTGAGATTTGAGATTGATTGAAATATTAAAATATTATTTTATTACATAAAACCTAGATATGTGCATACACGGACAGATAGAAAAACTTTTTAATTTTCTCCATAATAAAAATACTTATTGCTCAATACCTACAGATACTAACTACTAAACAAAATAGGTATTATTTATTTTAGACATCCTTCTTAATTTATCCTACCTATAGTACCTAAGTACACTTCACTAGTTAAATATCGGTACTTGTAGTTTAGTTTAGGTATATTATATATAACTTGGTTATAATACTTATAATTTATAAAGTAATAATGGAAATTGAGTTAAATTGTAGAATTAAAAAATAGATTATCGGTAATAGTAATAGGTAGGTAGGGTACTTAATAAAAGCTAGAAAATGGAACTGCATGTAAGCAGTAGTATGTAGGTATGTAAGCACTGTATGTAAGCAGTGCAGTAGTATAAAAAGCATTTACATATTATGTGCCTACATAGTAGGTAAAGTATGTAATGTATGCACCTACTTACAAGTAGATACCTAGCTCTTATTGTGTTATTAGTGTAATACATTTACATAATGCATCATGTACCTACTACCTACTCCTACTACCTACCTTACCTAGATGAGTGAATGTGTACTTATGTATAGGTAACTTACTACTAAATTACAAATTATTATCGTTTATCTATCAATTATCAGAAGCAGATCAATCAAATTTCAATACATATACTATTGGTAAAGTATCAGTAATATAAGGTACCCTATAGGTACTACCTACAATTACTCTATTCAACTGGTATTACATAAGAATTGTGATTTGTATCTAACAACTTGTGCTTGGTTATTTGTGATGGCCGATCTATATTTATAATAATTATGTAGTAAAATGCTCAACATGCAAATTAATGATTACATTTTACAAGACCTAATATTTGTTCAATGTCAATTTATCAAGTAAAAATAAAGGTACTTAAGTATTTTACTTGAATAATAGTGGTAGTACAGATAGATACAGAGTAGTAGGGTACTTACGAAGGAGTAAGTTGTAAATTAAGTCTATTTGTCGCTCGTTTATTACAATTACTTACGAGTGTGAAACTACTGATAGATATACACCTTATTTAAAAACAATAATTTTGAGGTTAATTGTTAATAATATTTTAGTTAAGGTTGCATTAAGCAAATACTGAATACTTATATACCTACCTACAAAATCTCATTTAGGATAGTTGCCTATATAGTTAAAGTATTCAAAAGATGCTTGCATATTGTATTGTAGGTATAGTATCTTACTTACGGTTAGAAATTAGAATCCACTACCTATCTTTGTGTATTATATGGATATTTCTAAACTGTATTATTGAAATTGAAAAGCAATTAATTTAATCACCTTTATTTCATAGAACCTCGTATAAGCATTATGAGAAAACTGGCTGACTGGAGGATGAATGTAAATTGTACTCGAGTCTCGACTTTTTGTGATCTAATAAGAAGAAAAGAAGGGAAAAAATTATTGTGTAATACTTTATATAAAGTAGACTTTTAATATTATTAAGTAGGTTTATCGTTATTATCATAATCATATAGTAGGTAGGTATATTGAGGAAATGATTACTTCAGAATTGATGGCACTCTGAACAAGTCCTAATAGCTCGAGTATGCCGATGGCCGAGGGTATTCTGAGGGGTTCCACAAAAGGGGCATATTTATGAAATAGTACCGATATACCCGAGACATGGTCACCATAATTGGCCACATTCACTTCCTTCTCTCTCGATATGTCAATGGCAATTATGTATCTAGCCCCCATGTGATATTTCATTGTATCGGCTGGAGCCAATTTAATATATTCCCCTAGAGAAAAAAAATTAATCAATATTCTATTATCTCTGCCCGCTGCCCCATATATCTACTTATACGATTAGCCTACTAATAATAAAATAAGCAATATATTACTGATACATATATAGTTTTATCGTAGTAAGGTAAATAGGCACTAGATATTTCTGGTAATTTAATAAATTATTATCAGAATAATATGTAATAGCATACCACTCATTAGCCAATGACCGTCAACGGGGTCTAGTAATTTGAAAGATTAAGTAACACACGATCATTAAATGTTTCAAGTTTAATACTTAAATATTTCTAAGCTTTACTACTACTATTACTACAGATATTATGTGAGTAACTGCCAAAGTATAAATACTCGCATTTATATAAAAGTAGTGGATTAGGATTAGTGAATATTTTGAGACAATTTCATTCAAAGTAATAATTGACCATTACCACAGACTGGTGGATAATAACTTGCTTTATTCCTGCTTGCAAAAGTTTATATTAATAAACTAGTTATAAAATAAATTTATAACTTTATAATAACTTGCATTGTGGCTCTTATGTATCTCCAGATTGACCCACTAAAAAGCATAGTTATACATACATTAGGATTATAGATATAGTAGGTACATTTTTGATCTAGTCCAAAATGTATGAATTTTAGTGCAGAAATTGGAGAGTTTAGGGTACTAATAATATTATAATACCATCGATGGATTCTGGCCTTGCTCGTCGTCAGATCAGTGGTCACACAGAAAAATGGTATCCATAAATCTTCCAACTGAACATGGCCAAATGTCTCCTTGAGTAATTCATTCAAGATCTTGCCCCGATAGGCTGCTATATAGGGGATTAGCAGATCAGCCATAGTTATCCAACCATCATTACGTTTCTTAAAAAATGAGTCAGAAGATCAGAGTTATATGTATATACTAATTATATAGATAATAATAATAATAGATATATAGGCTTTAGGATTAGATTACAATTTTAACTTGTAAATACTCGAATAAGTTAGAAATTTTAATTACTTTGAAAAATGTCAGTGTCTCATCCTTAACTTTCTCGATATCGATATATATTGCAAAAAAGGCTGCAATCAAACCACCTACATACAAATGATTCGAGATCATAATCATAAAATTAGAGTTGATATTTATTTTTTAAATTACCTATACCAACACCTCCTACCATGTCAATGGGTATATCATGTGAAATTACATTCTCTAAAATCCCTAAAATATAATTTTACACTATATGTAAATAATGCTTGAATTTGAATCTTTAAAAGGTGTGTTACAACCTATATGAGCTGCCCCACGTGCTCCACTACCACCAAACACAAACCCTGTCGAATTTCCTGAAAGCCATCTTGAAATGCGGGCAGTTTGTGAAGACTTATTGATAAGAAAAGAATCAGTTGAGTCGGTTGAAGATGGTGGACCTGATGATAGTGGTGATGGCGCTTCAGAGGGAAATTGTTGTCCTTCGTCAGTTTGGTTAACTGTTTGTCTATTTGGATTTGATATGGACAGATTGGACAGGTTGAGTTGATCGGGATTATTGGCTCTCGGATCTAAAAATTCATCGACAGAAACGTGATGATGCATTGAGAGCCATGGTCGTCTTCTGAGCCATGATTTGGTTCTAATTGGGACTGTTGATCCTCGGAAATTTTGAGTAGGCTTATGAAATAAAACTAATTCTTTCCTTGCGATGGGGGCATATGAGCTTATTGAATTTTCAATCTATAAAAGTTAAGAAAAAAAAACATAAATTATAATGCTTCTACTAATAGAGAATTAAGTATGTACAGTACGATAACCAATAAACTATAAACTAAAGTAATCTCAAGTACTTTTATTTACCTAAGTACTGATACTACTGTATATTATGTAAATAATTATGACCTACCTCTCTAGTTGATCGAATTGGATCATCAGACATTGCTAGGAACAAGATTGAGTCAACATTTTTCAAAAATTTTGCATTCCATTCTGTAGGTATCATATCACCCTAAATATTTCAAAATTATAAGATTAAAATTCGGTACATGTATTTAGGTAGTAAAATAGAAATAGAAATAGAAATTGTATTTTTTTTAGCAAACCAGAAAAAATATTTGACTGTATTTTCTTTCTAATTTAGAGAGCCATGATGTTGTGTAGAGTAAATCTTTTTCAGTCCAATGCATATCTAATTTTGTTATAAAATCGTCTTTCTTGAGTACAATGGCAGATTCATTTTCAGGTGCTAAAATAAAATGCAAGTAATGGTTTAGAAGTAGAACTAGAATAATGTACTGTACAATGTAGATATTTAGGAAATATGTAGGTATGTATTAAAAATTTACTAATTTGATTAAAGTATTTGACCAATCGATTTCCAAAATTTTCAATGGGGACCCCTTCATTTAAGGGGATTAAGGCGACAGCTGATGATACAAGGGCCCCTTTATCCCATGCAAGATGTTCCTCTTTCACCCAATATGATCCGTTTCTATTTTTCAAACAGGGGGGTGCATTTTTCGTTCCATGTCCTTCTTCTTGGAGTTGAGTTGCTAAATATTTCATAGAATAACTAGTTGGTATTTTTGTTAAAAATTTTTGAATATTTTCAAATTTTACATTTGGCCATCCTTTCTCCCAAAAATTCTAAAAGTTTATTTGTAACAACAGGATATTGATTGTTAATCATTTTCAAAACCCCATTTGGAATGATTGCAAGCTCTGTATCACGAACTGCCATAACAGCCTTTGTTCTTACTCTTGCTGTAAGGACCTCAACCTTAGATTAGAAAAATTGAGAAAAAATTATATGCCTTAAAAGATTCTTTTTTTGATTTTTTTGAGTATTGAGTGCCTACCAGTCCGATCCAATCATGAGTTCCATATTCACCAAATATTCTAGGTTTTCCGGTAGTGAGATCAAAAATGAGTGACCGAAGTCGACCAGTTAGGACAAGGTAAGTGGCATCAGGAGAATCTCCAGAGCTATATTTATTATATTGTTTGATACGATACGAGTACTAGTACTATATAGAAAACAACTGAGCCTGTGAATCTACTGTAGATACATGACATACAGAAAACTATCAAATTTTTTTTAGAGAATCAAAGATCCAAAAGAATTTTTTGTCGATTATATAGGTTCTGTTTTTTTCCTAACTGATAGGACAAAATTCGATAAAAAATGAAAGGAACCTCACAAAATCAACGCTAATTTTCAAGATTCTACGAAGTAATTTCCAGAATCGTATTTCTTCTGGAATTTTGGCCGCGAGGTGAGGCGAAAACCGTGGTTTTTCAAGAACCTACCTATAGATTATGGAACAGACAAAAAAGTTCCCGTTCCATAGGTTTTCTTTTGATAAGTCTGTATTTTGTATTCTATCTATCACATATCAGAGGAACAGAAAAATATTCCCTTTAATTAAAGGGAATATTTTTCTGTAATAGGGTACTCAAGTACCTATTAGGTACATGTATTAAAAGCAGGTAAATTACTTGTAAACTAATTCTGAATATTTGTAGAAGCCCCATTGTATTGCAAAATCCAACTGTTGAGCAAATGGAGAAATCCGAGTTGTGATCGCTTCCATAAGACATGCTGCAGTTTCAGGATGTTTTAAAAGTATCCTGAAATCATAAATCATATCCTGAACGTAATCATAAAATTTACCTTTAATTAAGGTACAAAAATGACTTTTCTTACGAGTCTAGTATTTCCTCAGGTATAATTACAACTAGAGATTTCTTAGCTGCTGTAATTGTGAATATACTTTCCTCATCTGTGAGAGTTTGAAAGGATCCAATCTTTCTTATGAAAATTATTAAGAGATATTATATTACATAGTACTAGAATTAAAGGGTTTAAAAATGTCTTACAAATTCACGTTCTCCACAATTGAATAATACTTCTTTTTCTTCTAAATCAGACACAGTGGCTACTTCAATGTCACCGTGCCGTATAAAATATGTGTCTCTTGATTTCTAAAAATTAAAATTAAAAATTAGCATTTAAGTACAAATATACATTACTAGTATGATATAATACTGGTAAAATATATTATTGATTCTTTTTACCGGGGAACTAGTTTCAACTAAAATAGATCCCTCATCATAAATCAGCACTTCACACCCATCCAGAATATCATCATCGGTTTGAATACCCATCTTTTGTTTCAATCCTTCAAGGGCTAGCATTTTAAGCTAAATTTAAATTCAAACGTTGGAAATTTTTAAATTTGACTTTCAACTTACTTATATTACTTATTATGTAGGTACTAATATTTTTGTTAATTTACATCAGGAGTAACTTCTAAAGAATTGTGAGTCCATGTATTATTTATAGGCTTGTTTTCAAATAATTCCATCCCTAGCCCAAGTACGATATGAAGAGCCACAAAAAATAGCTGAAAAAATCGATGAAATTGTGTTTTCACCACAATGACGAGATACTCTGGTTTACGACTCCAGATTTCCTTCAAAAATCAAATAAGAATTAATAGCAAACTTGCTATTGCACTTGTGCAATTGTCTTTGGATAATAGAGTTAAAATACCTTTAAAACTTCCAACGGTGTACTAATAACAACAGAATTTTCAGCTGCATCAGCTTCAATTGTGTGGAAATACGTTTCTTTGTTCTAAATAAATCAGAAAGAACTAAAGTAGTATGCATGCAAAACAATCACTATATAAATACCAATATGATGATAATTTTATTCTAAACTTACTAATAAAACATTAATAAAACACAAACTAGAGCAAATAGATGCTCCAGCTTTAAATGTGTGAAGCGTATTACTTTTCCCATCAATATGAATTCTCAGTCGAATACTCCCACTTTGTACGAAATACATTTTGTCGTTTTTATCCCCGTGTTTGAATAGAAAATCCCCATTAGTCAAGGACACTTCATGAGATTTGGTTCTCAACAACAATTGCTCTTTGTCATCTAAATAGGCGAGCATCCTGTAGGATTTGCTCATTAAGCGAAAATATGTTGACATATGTGCCAGGTCAGGAGCATCTGGATTTAGTATCTCTTTTTTGAAGTATTGACGCTACAAAGAGCAAAGAGAAAGTATTTCAGTATTAAGGAATCAGAGAAAGAATTTCAAAAGTATATTTTTTAGACTTTCTCCAATGCAAAGACTAACAAAATAGTAGGTTTTTAAAAGACAACATGGAGCTAACTATAAATAATTAAATATCAAGTTAGGTATTGTTGAAATCACAATCGTTTTTATTATACACATGAGATATTTTTAAAAAATTAATTTTTTAAAACTAAAGCTAAGATAAAACTAAAAATAAGATACTTTTCTATTTTAACACGCTTTTTTTACCCATTTACCCAAAAGTAACAGTAACTGTGTATGCTCTTATCTTTATATAGTAAAAACAATTGTGATTTCAAAAATACCTAACTTGAAATTTAATTATTTATATTTAGCTCCATATAGTAAGTCTTAAAAACCTACTGTTTTGTACATATTTTACATGGAGAAAGCCTAAAGTGAAAGTAAACCCTCATACGAGTAATAAGATGTTTTATACAAAAAAGCAGAGAAAGCATTTTTTCACTAGTTTTGAACAAAATCACACTTTTACATTTGAATTTCATTTCAATTGCCAAGATTCAAAAATTTTCAAAATTTTTGAAAAAGTAAAAAAATGTAGATACTGTAGATATCTATTGCATAAGCATACCTACCTAATAGTAATACGATATTATACATGTGTATAAGACATGTACATACCTGATGAGAATAAAAATAATGCCAATTTTGTGAGTGAGGCTTTTTCATCAATGGTTTCCAGTGTGTGTGGTAGCACCATATGTTATTGGCAGCATCAGCACTTTGCATGATCCGATTGTCGTCATCGTGGATAATCCTCGATTCTTCTTTCACTCTCTCCTGTTCGTTTTTGACCTTTTCCTCCTAAATATTTGACAAAATTTTTAAACATTTTAAAAGCATATTTTTACAATAGCATAAAGAACTGATGATCTAATATTCTAAACTATATTTTGACCTCGTTGTCTGAATCCTCCTCCTCTTCACTGGGTTCGATGAGACAACTCGTTTGTCCTGAAATCCCTCTGAACATGACACAGGATGTTATGATACCGACAAGCACACCAATCCCCAAAATTGCACCAATTCTCAATTTCCAACTAGTACCTTTGAGCCAGAGGAAAAAACCTCCACCTCCAGCTGCTGCGGCTGGAGCACCATCATTCGAAGATGTTGCAGGTACAACTTCTTTCCCACTCATTTCATTTCGTTTTTATGCAAATTCTAACTATATAAATCCAATCTACAGATTATAAATTATGTAAATAACACGAAATAATTTTGTCTAGAGCCTATAATAGGCATTACTTATTTATAAATTTAGAATTTAGAATTGGTCATGGGTTAATAGCTTGTCTGGCTTATGGTTGATATAGTAAAATTATATAATTTTACTAAAATGTAATGTAATAATATTTGTAATTCTCATACATTGAATTGATACTCAACGATTGTGCAATAAACATAAATATTATTTTAGTCTAGTTGTTGGCTCTAAATATGTCTCTCTCTAGAATAGCCTATTGAGTTATGTATGTTTTGATTATGATTATTTATGAAGTTAAGTTTAAGGAAATAAAAAAACCGTGAGGTCAAGTTTATTAAATCTCTATGATTAGAATTTTATTCATAGGAACATATTGCCAATACATAAGTAGGTATCTGATATTGCCTTGAAAATTTATCATGCAACGAGTATTATATTTAGCATACCCTACTGTAAATACAAAGTAGTAAAATGTTTTAAGTTTAAGATATGTATAAGATTAGGATTGCTGAGTATCATGCATTTGCAAATCTATATGGTAGGTAATACGTATAACAGATATGCATGTATGTAGTTATACATTATAGATTATATATCTAGTCAGTACAAGTATCTGATTTTTTCCTTTATTGGTAAAAAAAATAGTTACTAAAATTATTTCTCCATCAAATTGCATTAACCTATATTGCAGATGTAACTAGAACTAGGATCAGGCGGATTAGTAATTAGGATTAATTTTTCATTATATAGGTAGGTTAAGTATAGCGTATAATATATTATTTTATAGTAGGGTACTATCTATAAAATATTTGAATAACTGCCTTATTTATAGGGACTATGCAGATGCAGAATGCAGAAACTACAGATATACCTATGCTATTCTATTAAAATTAGTAAGCTACTAAATATTAGCAAAAACTGTTTGTAGTATTATTATTTATTAACCTTAAACAGTTGGTATTTAGATCACATTTAATACAAAAACAATTTGAAATTCAAGTTCAAGTTTAAAAATTGAAAATATTTATAAAAAGATCAATTTTCAATCATAAACCAGCAGGATTCTGCTGCAATATTTGTTTTTTACCAAAAGATAATAAAGTTTAATTTAATTGAAATGCAAATTTTGTATTCAAACTTTGTAAGCTACACAACTTGTAGGTAAATTACCTATATGATATTTTGTGGATTTTATTTTTATCGTTTTATTGATAACTGATAAGTTATCATTTGCCTTATTTGGCGGATACAAAGATAAGTGATATAATTCTATCTAGATATCTTCATACATATAGGTAGGTACATAAAAAATTACAAATTATGGAAACTTTGAAAATTTTAAGCAGGTGCCTAGCTATCTGATCTTGAGTGTAAGTGTACCATATACAGAGGTATTATTGAAATCATTTAAAATTACGTCAAAAAATTGTACATTTCTATCAAATAACCACAACACATCAATGCAAAATCAGTACAAAACCTAATTCTAATACCTATGTAATTATGCAGAGCTTTTTGGGGCAACCAGATTCTGATTAAAAGTAGTTAAATGTTTTATAAATCATTTCAATAACAACAAGTCATGGAAATTTTTAATTACAAATCTCAAGATCTCAAGATCATATCAATGCGAATGCGATATTCTAATCCTAATGTTATTTGATATTCAAGTTACTAATCCTATTTAGTTTTTCGATCAAAAACAATGACCAACAAAGAAAAGGCGATTGGTGAAAAGACTGCTAATAAAGTTCCTGAAGCTCCAAAGAATGAACATCATAATCATCTTTTTCATAAACATGAAGAGCATGCCCTGATTGCTAAAAAGGGTTATGTTTTGAGTGAAATCATTGGAGAGGGTTCCTATGCTAAGGTAAATTTTAGAAAAATTTTAAGTACCCTAATTAAAAATGTTTTAGAAATTTTTTAAAATCCTTATTTTGATAGGTATATAAAACAGAATACACCGACTCAAAAACTGGGAAATCAATAACTCTTGCAGGTATGTTTTAAATTTGCAACCAATCCACCTTTGAACCAATCTAATGTATCTTGTAAATGAATTTTGAATTTGTTAAATAGCTAAAGTTATCAATAAGGTACTAATAATTTAAACTTTGACCTATTACTTTGACCTATTACCTATCTTTGACCTAGAAAAAAATCCCAAAGGACTTTTTGAAGAAATTCTTTCCTCGTGAATTGTATTTACCTATTTGTATTTGTAATTACCTAATTGTTTAAGATTTATCTATTATTTATGTTTATATCAATAGGTACGTGATGTCTCGGGTTAATCACCGAAATATAATTAGGTTACACTCGGTTATTGATGTCAAAGTTGAAGATAAATTCTACGTTTTTATGCAAATGGCTACAAATGGTACAAAATCAATTAATATATGTAATAGACAATAGTTGAATACAAGTATTCAACTATCTACTGATAGATACTTACTTATATAATAATATGTATGTGCCTCTATCTAAAAATATAAACTCATAAGTTATACTCGTTTGTTTTTATTTTTATTAGGTGATTTGCTAGGTAAGAAATAATAATCTCATTATTTATAAAATGACAGGTACGTTTTTGTAACAGATTAAATGTCAAAATTTTGTCTTTTTAAGAATTTGTTAAACTACATGGTGCCATAGTTGAGGAGCAGGCCAGAATTTGGTTTACTCAATTTACTAGAGGTAAAAAAATGATATATACCATACATTACGGCTAAACTAGGTACAAGGTAAATTGAGAAAATATACTCATTTGATATTTTAGGAATGAAATATTTACACGGATTAAACATTGCTCATAGGTATATATTTAAATTTTGATAATTAATTGAAGTTAACTGTATCTTGTGTATAATTATAATTAGAGATATAAAAATGGAGAATCTCTTACTCACCCAAGCGTACAATATAAAAATCTCTGATTTCGGTAATTTAAAAAAACTTTTTACAAAAGGTAGGTACTTTATATACTTAATTTCAGAATCTGATAAAATGTTTGATATAGGTTTTTCAAGACTCGTTCTTGAAGAGGGTCCAGTTTCTGAGACTTTTTGTGGATCGATTTGTTACGCACCACCTGAAATACTACGAGGTAGAAAGTACAATCCGAAATTATCAGATATATGGTCTATGGGCGTAGGTGAGTCTGACAGTTTTTCAAAATTACAAAAATAGTCAATAATTTTTAACATTTTTCAATATTCTTAGTCCTTTATGTAATGGTGAACAAATCCCTGCCTTTTGATGATAAAAGTATAAAAAGTATATATGAAGCCCAAATGAGTAAAAATTGGAGACTTAGGGACAGAGTAACTAATATACTGATATTTGCATATTATCTAATACTAAACTAATGTTTCAATTATTTTAAAGGTGAGAAATAAATTATCAATATCCATCAAAGCTCTCATAGGAGCTCTATTAGAACCCCTTGCAGTTAACCGAATTGCAAGCGTTGAAGAACTGTGGAAACACGCGTGGATCCAAACGATTCGGTAAATGTCTTTTTTAGCTCGAACCTTCATAAAAGTAGACAAACATATATCTCATATCATATCATTCTCGTAAATTACGAGTCGTAATTATGTACAGTATATCATACTCAAAACAAATACCTATAGGTCCTATATAATTCAGAAAAATAACTAATAGAATACCGCTTTATACCTAATAGATACCAAATTTCTGAGCATTGAAATGAAATGAAACCCATCATTTTGATAGAAATAGAAAACTTTCTCGAGTACTCTTTAGTGTTTAAAAATAAAAATTTTGATTTTACTTTATATATACCTAAATGCTTGGCCAAAGTTTGGATTTTTCCAAAAGAAACTCTTATGTTGATACATATTATATCTGTTTGACAGATACAGTATTCAGTATAAATATTAATGTTTATGGTTTTTATGATTTTTTTGACAGAAATCCTGAAATAAAAAGAGATGAAAGTCAAAGAACAGTTCGAGTGCACGAGTCAATTAGTAAACAATTACCGGTCGATCCAAATAAAAAAGACCTCCACTCTGACGATCATCCCTTGACCCTTGAGACAGTTCCAAAGCATAAATTTTTAATGAAAACTCGAACTCCAAGTTCCAAGTCTAAATCATCGCAAAAATCAGAAACACAAGTTGATCGGCCTTCACGATCAATTAATTTATTTCGTAAAGCAACTGGTAGTAGTATAAAAGACAAGAAAAAAGTCAACTCTGATACAAAAAGTCAATCATCTGTATTACCAATTAAAAAATCAACTTCTAACTAACTAATATTACAAGTAGATCAAAAAACCCAACACCAATTTCAGAGAAAGATTCAAAAAAAAATAAATTAGGTGTAGGTATTCAAAACAAAATTATTATTTTATTACCTACAGTTTAAAAAAAATATGGAATATTGTTTATAATAAAGTTCAGTTAAAATAAAATCTAATAATTATAATCAGGGGACAATCTTGTCGATTAATTTGCTATACATATCAAATTCATATTGTGGGTTGTGATATTTCTCAACATATTTGGATCCTTCAGTCATCAATTTATTCCTCATTTGAGGGTTTAGCAAAAGCAGGTTTACTTTTTCTATTATTTCTTTTTGTTCGGTAAAAAGCAATCCATTCACCCCATCATTTATAATAGTCATATTTCCTAATATTTTCCGAGCAATGACAGGACATCCTACAAAGACAGAGGAGAAATAGACAAAGTTAATTAAGCATGCAGATCAGTCAACTCTTTTTATTATCAAAGTAAAAGATAAGATTATAATGTGTACATGCATATTTTGCATTTACCCAAGTTCATAGCTTCAAGTATTGTTAGAGCCATACCTTCGGATTTTGAACTGTTAAGGAGACAAAAAGCACGGGATAGATAAAACTCTGTTTCATGTTTTGAACAGGCTCCAATATACTTGACTACTTTCTCATTGGCACTGTATTGTAATTTTGAAAAATTAAATATAAAATGTGAAGATTAGAGAACAATAGATTAGCTTAAAAAATTAGAAACTATCATTGAAAGCTCAATTTTACAAAAAATGAAAGTTTTGTTGCTGACTCGATTCGATTCTAATAATAACGTGTAAAATAAATTTCATGGTACATTGGTTTTGATACATTTTTAGGGTATAGATACCTACATGTATCGTAATTGCAAATAAGAAAACTTGAGAAAAGAATCAATTTTTATGCTTATTTTCAAGCTATGCGAGCTAATTACTTACTTTATGCTTTACTTACTAATACCAATTTACCAATACATTTATACATACTCGTAATCTGTATTTTTCTACTAAAAAGTTAACTTACTTTGCCAATTCATGAACTTTGGCACCCAAATCCTTTTCTATTATTGGACCGATAATTAAAAGATACAAATCAGATGAAATCAGATGAGAAAAATTGATAAATGCCATAATTGCAAACAATGGATCTTTAACTTGGCGAATCCCCCCTAACCACAAGGCATATCTTCTTTGTTCCATATCGTTTAAATTTAAATTAGATGATTGATCAATTATGTCTACATTATTATCAATGCTTTGTGGAATTACACGCAGTTTCTCTGTCCAATTTACATTAGGCTGTTAAAAATTCAAAATGTTTATAAAATATCAATGCAAATTAGCAAATTTACCCAAACTTTGACTCCGATTTCACACATTGATTGAGAGAAAGCTACGATATACGAACACTTTTCAAAGACTTGAGACATTATCGCTTTTTTGTGAGGGTCCTTTGAATGTACTTGAAAAAAATCATATTTCTTTAATTTAAGGTTCGTAATTCAATTTTGCAGATTACCATTTAAATCAGTTCCACCAAAAATCAAAATTTTGGGTATTTTTGTATTCAGTCTCAAAATAGTCGAGGAGCAATAATAGGCATGGATAAAAATAATCAGATCTGATTTCTTGAAAAAAAATTTATGAATTTGAATTTGAATTCTAATTCTATGTGACTTGGTATTTTTCTAATTCTAAACTATTTATTTATATGTACATACATAGGTAAGTATCTATAGGGTACCTACGTTAAGGGTATTTTGATCATGATTTTCTGGATGAAAAATTTCACAAGTAAATCCTTTTTGTTCCACAAAATGCCTTTGGTATTTGTAAACGATTTAAATATAAAATTTTAGATAATTTATTTCTCAGTAATTTTGTAAAATTACGCCCTAGTGTATGTTCTATAAGTATCTTACTTGATCCTTAAGGATGTATGAAGATTTCCACTTGGGCATTTCTCATTGAAAACAGATAGAATTGAACAAAATCGAACCATTTTTCTAATCTCCAATTTAGGATTTTCTTATTCTATCGTATTCTAACAAAAATATTTTTCTACGAGTAGTTTTTAATATTTTTTTTTTCAAATCAAACTTAACAAACAACTAGGTAGTTTGATACTCGTAGTATTTGATACTCAATTCGATTAATGATTTTATATGATTTTATATACAATTAAAATAGAAATTTTTTTTTCAAATATAAAGACTAATATTAATAAACTGACTTTTCAAGTCTTCAATGATTAGATAAAATTATTATTATCATAACGAAGATTAATTTATTAACTATTTATCTAATCGTAAGTAGTGTAGTTATGTATGTATACTGTATACTTAAACTTAATAACATAACAGCGTAAATAAACTCAAACTTAATTAATCTGTCTAATCCTTCATTGAAATGAGATTTGAGATAGAGCTAGTAAATACATATGTACATTACAAAAACAAGTAAAACAAGTAAAATGCACAAACAAAAAGAAAAAGTCGCTTTCTCAAAACTATAATAAAATACTAGATACTTTTTCGAGTAATTTTAGTAATTTTAATTAAATACTTTTTATTTAAAAACAGATCTGGTTTTGGTCAAATAGCACATAATATAATACATAGTACAAAGGTAATTCAATAAGTTATAATAATTATTTAATGAATAACATTATAGATAGGTATAGTATAGTTAGTACTAGTACTAATACTAGCACTACACATACCTAATTTTAGTAGTTCTAATTCTAATATCCGTAGGTCGATTCGTTTTTAAAAGACAATAATGTAGGTATATAGCTTCGTTGGTGAACCAGCTATTTAGAGGTAAAATAATCTATTTTTATTAAGATAAGACAAAAACCCGTCATAAAATGACTATAGAAAGATCTTTATATTTGGAGGAATTGGAAGATTCAAGTTTCAAACATGATTAATTAGGCATAATATAATTAAAGTATGTATGTACCTACACCTGCCTACATTATACAGTACATACATAATTTAAAATGAGATTAATATAAAATACTCTAAATATGAGATATTTTAGGATTCCATCAGCACCTTTGATTTATGATTATTAGCTATGAATGATACAGATATACCTTATCTATACAAAAAATCCATATTAATAATATAAAAAAACTTAACTAAATAAATAAATTTTAATAAGACTTTTATCTACTTTTAAATTAACCACAAACAATACAATACAATAATTATTAACTACAATAAGAATAAGTATAATAAACTAATACTAATTAACAAACTAATGGCACTTAATACTGATATTGTCTTGTTTCTATTTAAAGCTACCTGTTATTTATAAAACGAAATCAAAAACTAATAAAGTATTTATGTTTTTCAAATAAAAAAGATTCATAAATGCATTTACTAAAAAATTAAATAACGTTTTTTGTTTTTATACATATAAAGATTAAAATGAGTCATTTAACAATACATATTTCCTTTCTTTTAAATAGGAATTTTGAACACATTTCATTTAAGTAGAATAAAGGCCTCGAATTGCATGATTTATATAGAGAAGTAAAAGATTTTGTACATATTTTTTCGTTTAGCATTAAATTCATTTTAATGCGAATAAAGAATTCAAAAATGAAAAAGATAAAAAAAATAATATGATTAATTCTTAAATTCTATACTAATAAAAGTGAACTCGATGAAACTTTTCAGGACTAAAATAGTTAAAAAGTTGTTTGCACCATATTTAATTAATTATTGAAATTTAAAGCATCAACCCTTAATATTTATACCAAGGGGATCGTCTAACCCATCTCAATCGAACACCTGAATCAGTCCTAATCCGAATACTGGCAGCCTCAGCAGCTCTTACTGTCTCCTTAACTGACCTAAGATGTTTTTAAAATAAAACTTTAAAATCCAATATTAAATGAAATCCGGATTTTGGATTATTCAAATCTGCTAAAATTCAGATTTGAAGCTTAAACCCAATTAGTAAAATTTGGAATCGATATTATTAGACTTACCCCATAAGATTTTGTGCATTTTCAACCAACATTTCAGTAGCTTCTTTATCCTCATCGGCGCCTAAAAATAACAAGTTATTTCAAGTTAAATTTAAATTTAAAATTAACAAAGGAGGCATATAATTGATTCGATCGATAACTAATAACTAATCGTAAGTTAAACATTATTCAAATTCAGATATGTTAATCCGAAAAGATTAAAGAATTTGAGTCTCACTTCGTCCAATTAAGTAATCTGTTTCTGTTTCCAAATATGCAGCAATAGGATTATAAATTAAAATATGTTAAGATTATTAGCACCCATTAGAACCCAGCTAAAAATTAAAGATAATTAATTGCACAGAATATAACCAGGTAGGTAGCTTATTTTTTGGTAAAAATTATAAGATTTATTAGAATTAGGAGCAAATTAACATGCAATTTAAAATTTTTAGTTAATCATTTTAAATAGATAAGTATGGCATAAATATTTTAAGGAAAGTAATAGGTACTCAGAATCAGTCTCAAACCAATTCATAACCAAACATCTCTTTAAGATTTAGAAAAAAGTATTTATAATAGGTTAGGTAATAAGGCAGTGAAAGTAACGAGAGAAAATCTCATTTATTTTATAATGTAATTTGCCATTTTTATCATTCGAATATGCTACGAACTACGATTTAACCACTGACTGTAACTATAATTTTGTATTTTTGTATTATAATTAGATAAAAAATTGTCTTACCTCTTCTTATATCAGTGTCAAATCTTTTTTCTTCTAATAACGAGAGAAATATAAATTATATGAGAAACTTTATTCAGAAATATTGACTTAAAATAAATCAACTTAAATCTAAATGAGTAAAGTAAAAACATTTTAAAAATTTTGTACTCGTAGTACCTTGTGCTCCAAGCATCGTCGCTTTGACCGTTGACAAAATTTTCAATTGAGTCCCCTAAAATTAAAATCATTTTATTTTAGAAAATTTAAAATGCTCCTATTTGAATTTGTCAACCAATATTAAAAATATACAATTTGAATTTACTTACAATTGTAGGTATTCGCTCACAAACTTGTAAGAGATTGGTTCTCATCCTTTTATCATATAAACCAGTAGCTAATTCTTTGGCAAGTCTAGTCACTTCCTCTGAAATTATATAAGTAAAGGGTAATTTTAGAGTTAGGTAGGTAGACTTTAATTTTTATTGAAATCTATAATGTATCTAATCAATTGAACAGAATTTTAAAATTTAAAGATGTATTATATTACCAGAAGCCTCGGCAATCGCCTTAGCACAAGCAATTAGATCTTTTTTGGTTCCCCCTTCACCTCGAACTAGTTGAGACAATTTTGCCATCAATAATGCCATTCTTTTGGCTGCGGCGACAATTTCATTATCTTTTGATGACCACTGTTTAACTACATTTTAAAATACATTATATTAGATTTTGAACCTAACAAGAGAAAAAAATTTCTTACTTTCTTGATGAAGAGAATGTGCAGCAATCTAAAAACATAATGTTATTCAGATGTTAGGTTATTTTAAAATCATAGATATACAGATATTCATATTTACCATAATTGGTTGATTTGGCAAAGGCGTTTGAACAAATAAATCGTCCTCATCATCAGTTTCAGAAGGTGGTGGCGGTCTTGGGGGTGCAATCAAATCAAAATTATTCGAGCTTTCAGGTGGTGGTGGTCTTCTCGGACTCCTTTCGTTCGATAAATAAAGGTTATCTATTGGTGGTGGTGGGACATCAGGGACCTTGCATTCGTAAGGTTCAACAGCTTTTTTAACATTTCCAACAGCATTGATCAATTCATTATTAATCTAATTAATATAATGATGAATTGTAATTAAATTATAAATAATATAGGTAACTAATATAATCAAATTATAATTATATTAACTTCTCTCCATTTAGTTGCTGAAGGATGATCGCGAATATTAAGAGCTACCGATTTGGCTGATTTGACCATTATTGGTACAACTATAAAAATGATAAAATGAGTGTAAAGTAATAATAAGAGTAAAATAAAATCATATATGAAAACAATATAGCGTAGGCTATTTCTTACTTCCTTGCAGTATATCAGTAGCAATTGCTACATCACGATTAAATTTAGGATCTTCTGAATTATCTATTTCTTGTCGCGCAACTATAAGACAGGAGAGGAGACCCTTAATTAATTGACCTTTAATTATATTAAAAACCTTAAAGACACTTACCCATTAAAACCCGATTCGCCAAGCGAGCAATGGAACTTGTATTATCAACCATTTTTGCTGGATATCCAGATCTAATTCCTTTTATTAAATAATAATAATAATTAAATAATAAGCATTAGATTTAAAGTCGTGAGCCTATTTTCAAATTATTTAAGTAATTACCTTCATCACAAAGTATTGCATGTTTTTTAATTGCATTTTCAGATTGTTGTATAAATAATCCTGAATCTAAGAACATTTTAAGAATTTTATTAAAATATTTTAATTATCCAATTTATATTTATAAAAAATTGTATAGGTATATATTTTTTTCTAAATTACTTACCAATAGCCTCGTCGCAATAATATCTGAGTCTTGCTATACTATCTGCATATTGTGCTTTTAAATTATCAAAATGTTCTCCTGAAGCCTGATTATCAGGATATGCCATCCTTATACGCCCAGCATTGATGAACTGTGAAGTTAATGTTTCAATTTGCGATGAACTTAACAATATTATATCAGCTAATTTTTTATTATCTCCACAACCAGTATCTGCAACCAATTTTGCTGTTTTACTAGCTCTGTGCGAAAATTCTTGAAGCGTTGTAGCTTTTTCATTAAAATTTTGTTCTCTGGCGTATGTACCTTCGGGAATCATAATAGCTTCCGTGAATTGTCTTAATGGTGTTAAAGTATCCACAAAATCTACAACAAATTGATTAATCACTGAATTTTGAATATTATTTTTCAATTCTGAAAGTTTATTGATAAGTTTTCCAGCAATAATTTGGGCTTGTGTTAAATTTCCTTCACCTCTGCGACAGGCATTTGATAAAGCATGTAGAAGTGAATCATTTTCATCACTTAAGTTTAATAATTCAGATTTTTGCACACCAGGAAGACTATCAGCAACTTTCCTTGATTCATCAATAATTAAAAGAATTGCTCTTTCACCTAAACCTCTATCATCAGATGTACAATTTTGTAGCCATCTCCTTGCTTGTTCTAACCTCCCTATACGATAAAAAAGAATTTTTTTATTAATTAGAATTAGATTTAAAGTCTATATGATACAAATTCAAATTAGTTTTACAGTAATTAGTAATTACCTTGTATAGAATGTGCAGGTTGCAAAAATCCCGATCTTTCAACATTGTTAGCTGATTTTAAAATTATGGCATTTAACTCATTTAGTTTATTTTCAATTCCTCTGGCTAATGACTCTGATGAAGGCGTATGCCCTTGACCACTTTCCCTCAGTTCACAAAGACCATTTGTCATTGACTCGATATCCCCACACATTTTTCGTATTGTATCCCTATCGGGATTGGATAAACATCTTTCAGATAATTTTATCGCTTCGTCCAATATTCCACGAATAGCTTTTTCTCCAACTCCTCCTTGTATACCTCTTACATCCCCAAGCCAGTCATGGCTATTTTGCATTTTAGAGTCAATAATATTAAGCCCCCTCTTCATTACAGTTAAGTTATCCTTATCGTAATCTTCGTCGTAAGTTGTGAGCTGCAGAACTCTTATAATCTCATTAATCTCATCTATCATTCTTTGTGCTAAATAATCTCGATTCTCAGCTGCCTCACCATCACCTTTTCCACCTTGCGAATGAATTTGTATAAAAATCTTCATACTGCATATAAGTATAGGAGTTAGCGTTTTAACTTCATCAAGACATTTTATTAAACTTTCACTATGAGCAAAATGAGTTAGTTCTTTTTGCCTTGCATCTACTTCTCTTGACACTTTACTTAAACACGGACTTAAATCTTTAACAAATCTTACAAGATCTTCCAAAGTATCCACTACTTCAGTTACAGCTAGGTAATCTGAAGAAAAAAATTTTAAATTAAAAAATCATAATATTAGGCGAATTAATGTTTTTAATAAAATATAACAAAAAACTTGCCTAAAACTCTTTTACATTCTCTAATAATTTTCCTGACTTCACTTTCATCGAAAATACCTAAAATATAAATAAAGATAATAATAAGATGGATAACTTCAGAAGCCGTTTGTGTGAATAAGTAAAGAGTATTACCACACCACAGATATTATAATCTGTAATACTAATACATAATAGGTATCTACATTCTCCTCACTTGTTTATGGTCATTTCATACTCATACTAAATATTTAGAATATATTTACTAACCTAAGAGAGAAGAAGTCCCTTGTAAAATCCCCCTTGTAAAATTAAATAAAAAAATTTAAAACATGCCTTTAAATTTAAAACAAGGTATAATAAAAATATAAGAAAACCTCGAGCCCTCAATTAGTTTTTCTCTTGCAGGTTGTGAATACGGATCATTAGACAACATTTCGGAAGCTTTTTCTAGAAATTTACTTGCCTCTTCTATTCTTATTAAGCTTATTGGCATATCTTGCCTGAAAAGTAAAAAAAAAAATTTATTATTCAGTCTTTTTTCTATCAGAAATCAGTCAGATTATAGATAGACCGATTACTAAATCTATGGAATATTTTACGCCCATAGAACAATTATTATACATTATTTTCTTTAAAGCTAGGTGTACCTCAAAATTTCATCGTCTGAGCTGGTAATTGTCTCACGGCCCACTCGCACTAAATTCTCGCACTAATAAATGAAAGATTATGATTAGTTATTAGTTTATACATGCCATTTTTGAAATTTTTTTTACAGCAACTGATACTCCTTTAACTGGATTTTTTAAATTAGGTATCGGATTTCCATCCTCGCCAAATTGATGAAGAACGATTAAACGCGACACCTAGTAATAAAAAAATTGATGTTTAAATATTTTCATGCTCATGTCAATATTTATTATTTCATTAAAACCATTCCAAAATTACCAAAATTACCTAATCAAAATACCTTACCTATCTATAACTTCTTTGAATCTTAACTTTTTAAAGGATAACTAATAAAAATATTTATCATGGCATTATGCTTGCTTAATTGAAAAAAAAATCCTAGAAGATCAGTTTATGTAAATTAGATCATAATAGAGATGTATACCTACCTTTTGAAAGGAAAATAGATTTTTTAAAAGTATTTTTATCGAAAACGAAAACGAGATGAGCTAATAAACAAGTTGGGTTTGCCCAAAATGCCCAATTCTTATATTCTAGTCTTCCATAAAAACTAAACTAAAATGACTAATATGGTAAGTGAAGGTTCTAATGGTAAGAGCAGAGGCAGAAGGGAACCAAAATTATTGGTACATTAGTACCTACCTAATTTTTAAATTGATGTAAAGTAAAGTAAATAATTTATTGCTCAATAATCTTTAGTACTTAACTTACCTATACATCATTCATAGTTCATAGCCAACTCTATACCTTACACTAATAGTGCAACATTTTACTATGTTTACAGATTATCTGCATAGGTACATATGTTTGAGTAGGGTACTAGTACTAGTAGTAGCATTTTATTTTAGCCTTTTGCTCTAGCTAGTATTCTAGTATCATTCATTTTCATGATATCCGAAAACGAAAAGAAAAAAGTTAATTAAATGAAGGGTGTGGCAAGTAAAAGAAAATAGAAGCTAAATACTCTTTTGGAAATCTAAATTTTTATTTAGCTTCAAATTCAAAAAAATAAAATCTTGGTCTTTTTTAGTTTCAACAAGCATCCATTACATTCTAGAACTACTAGAATTTTTAAGATTTAAGTTAAGACAAGACAAGACATTAGAAAAATAAATTTCAGAATGAGAATTTCAGTTCCAGAAATAGAATTTACACCTCCCCAAAGATTTTTTTGCTTTTTTACATGTTTGCTAATAGATGCTCTTTTTCTAAACAAAAAATCAAACTCGCTTGGGATACACAAATGTATTCTAATAAGAGTATGAGTGAACAGTGTACACTCACTATTCACTATTCACTACTAGCAGCCCGCTTTGCTACGCAAAGCTCGTGTAATAAATTCCCCGGGTGAAAAAACCCCAACATAGACCTTTTTTCTAAAAATTTGTCGGTATTTTCTGAAAAAAACTCAATTTTTCCTTTAAAAACCCGATTTTTGTG
>JAQIXA010000161.1:0-58226 GCA_034699045.1 Nanhermannia cf. coronata Gr-Ori-00579 | reverse complement strand
AGAGGTCATCTAAGGTCCTAGGGGGTCCATAATAGGTCTTATCTCAAATGTTACAAAGAGATTTATATATATATAGATAGATACAGTAAGTACAGGTATACCTACATAAATAGATTTTTCCTCATGCCTCTTCCTCATCATCAAAATATCAATTATTTCAATAACATTTAAAGTTATGAATACGAGCATTAGTCTAGTTAAAAGGTATTTTGTGGCATGCATGGCATATAATGTGGTTTAGTTTGTTCCAAAAAAGACCATTAAAATTAAAGTTTGTCAAGTGTAAATAGTGTATCTGGTTTAATTATACCTCATAATTATTTATCCATTAAACCATAATTATATTTCATGGATGGGATTTTGCAAAGTTCTATTCTACTTTTTGGCAATTTTATAAAACTTTTTGGACAAAAGGAATGAACATTTTGATTTGACGTAAGAAGACCTTTTCTGATCATTTTATACCATACCTGACAAGTTAAAGGCAAAAAAGTTTGTCATCGATAATTAAAAATTATTTCTAATATGGTCCACAGATGCATCAATATTTTTTTTATAAAAACAAGTGTTCTATTTGATCAAATAAGACTCATAAAGTTCTCCAGTTTCCAGGAAAAGGGGTCGACTAACTGACTACCTTCTATAACATTTGCAGCTGTTTTGAAGTAAAACCAGATACTTTTATAAATACAAAATTGTACTCATTTAGCCCAAAACAAGATCTACATGATGTTCTCATCATCTGCATTCTGCATCTGTGAGGATTTGTGTCTAATTTAAATGTAACTTCCGACAAAAAAAGTACTTTTTCGGGTATTCATTGTAAGTAAATCTAGTAGGTACTTATGTGACTAGTGTGTTTAGTCAAGTGTTTTTTCAAGAGAGTTGAAAGGCTTTTTGTGGTTCCTTTAATTTCATTCTGATCTACATATTTACAGTGTAAATATACAAATTTTTAGTCATCATGGTCATGGGGGAGTACTTAAATTTAAGTAAAAAGGAAATGGAAGGGTTTAGCAATGGATTAGATGTCACAGAACTTCCTCCAGTAAACATTCGGTAGTTTTTTTTCTAAAAAAGTATTACTCTGTGTACTAGTTTTACATAGTAACTGGTACTGGTTTTTAATATCATTTTAAGCGAAAAAATGTCATCAACACTACCAGACCCGGTGGTGGTGCCAGTTCCACAAGGCACAAAATTTACTATCCGTGAAGTCAAAAAAAGATCTGCAAATGCAAACACCAGTACTAAAAATGAAACTTTACCCAGAAGATTTCTATCAAGTTTAGGCTTAGGATCTAGAAGTTCGAAAAGTTCGAATACTCCAACTATAGAAGAAGATTTTTTTGAAGTACCAGGTCGACTGAGAAAGAATGAGAAACATCGAAAACCATCCGAACATTCTGTTTCAACTTTGAGTATTTTTAAGGGCTCTGATGGGCATCCATGGAATTTTGATATTGATGCATATGGGATTTATATGGATTACCATAATCCATTCAGTAAAAGTTATAATGATCTTGGCCAAGATGAAGTTTTTACTCAGGACGTAGGTTCTAGATGGAATGGTAATATTGGTACTAAAAGACCAAGGGATTTTGAAGATTTTGAAGAAAAAAGATCGATAGGTTGTGGATCAGGGCTTTCTTTGGCAAGTGCTTCTAATTTAAAATCACTCAATAAATGTAAAAGTTTAAGTCGAGTTGATTTCAATAATAAATCCGCTGATATGTTTTCTAATGAGTCTTTACCAAGATCTGCACCACCATCTGGACCACCTGAAAATAATCAAAATCATAAAAAGCAGCAAAATTTTAGCAGTTTAGGCATGTCAATCTTGCAAAAATCTCGACCTAGACCTAAATTACAAAGTTCAACTTTTACACAATGTTTTGGTCTCAACCTCGTCAACACAGCTAATCCTCAGCCTCAGATTCAACAGGATCCTTCAAAAGCTGGAGGTTTTAAGCCTTCAGAAAACTCTAGTGACAAGATTAAGACATCAGACCCTGCTGGTAATAATTCTGACTCTGACAGTATTTGTGGTGACCATTGTGATATTGAAGCTTATCATGTTCATCGAGGAACTACCAACAAACTACCAAAAAGTCCTAAAAAACAAAGACCAACTATACTTCCTAAACCAAAAATAGTCAAAAAACTTTATAATATTCCTGATGAAAATCAAGAAAATGATGATGAAGATGAAGATTATTATCCATCAGGTTTGTATATTGTATACCCTTACCCTACTATGGTACTACGTAGATAATATTTATTATTATTGAAATATATAAATATAATCAAATCGAGATGATAATGATGATAATGTGCTTCGGTTTACTTGATCTATAAGCCATAAGTACACTACCTAACTATAAGTAGGTACTAAATATTTATTATTATAAATGTCATACTGATACTTTCCCCTTTTTTGTTTTTATGACTTTTCTCATCTTGTAAACATACGCATAATATTTATTTTTATAAGTATTTATGATTCTTTATTTTATGTCCCTAGACTCGTGGTCCCCTATTCTTAAACCATTTAAGAATCTTAAATGGTTTATTTTATGTTATCTTTTGGACTAAATAAACGAACCACAAACTTAATAGACAATAAATATATTAGGATTTTCTACAGTAAGTTGATTTTTGGTTTCTTGAGACCATTAAGATAAAATCTTCTACCATGTCCATGTAATGTATCAGGTCATTTTGCTAATGGACTTGAGATGAGATATTATATGCAATATTATTAAGGTAGAGATATTTGAGTTAATAAATATTGAAACATTAGATGTTCAGGACAATGTGACAAAATAATTTTATACTTTTTTTTATAGTGTATGTGTTTCACTTGCGATAAAGACCTTGGGTTGGGCATTTCTAAATAAAAAGTCCATTTATTGTGTGATAAGAGTGTATGAAATGTTTGCTTTTATATGCAATCAAAAAGTATTACAATAAATACAAGTTGCCCTAAATACTCGTATGAGTATGAGATACATTATTATTATTATTTACCAAATAGTTATAGAGAGAGAATTTGACATTTGGATCAAATATACCTATTAAATGAGTAGACATTGCAATATGTTCTAGTAAAAGTGTCAATTTGGCATAATTTTCTATTCTAGTGATCGTCAACAGCTTAATAATCAAGTATTAATTCCGCATCTAATTATTATTTTTATTTTACAATGTTTAGATACTTCTTATGACAAGGCTTGTGGATCTATTCGAAGAAATTCAGCCCCACTAACTCCACTTTTAGGACAAAGTCAGAGTACTGCTAGAGAAACCCAGTCTAGATTTGCGGTAAGCTTCATTTAGATTAATTTAACCTTTACTGAAATTGTTCATAATGATAATGATATATAATGCTAGAATTAGTTAACTAATTTCCCGATTTTTTTAATTTTTAGAATTTTTTTTCTAAACGATCATTTAAATCAAATCCACTGAAGAGAACAAAAAGTGTGACAAAGCTTGAAAGGAAAAAAGCTTCAGGGCCAGAACCAGAAAGGTAAATTGATTTTTTTTTAATTCATAGGCATGCAGCACATGTTGGATTTATTAAGTTATACAGATTAGAAATCATTTATGATCTGAAGGCAAAGGATAGGGAAATTAGTTATCCACTTTTTTAACTTAATTTTAGGAATTAAAATAGCATTTACCTATTTGCCAAATCAATCTAGGTCTTAAGTTAGTAAGTTTCGGTAGATACTTTTACATTATAATATAATTCCTTTTAAAATATTAAAAAAATTTGCTAAAATGCAAATTGGTATTACGATTTTTATTTTTATGCAAAAGTACATGGTTCAGTTTCATAGGTTTTCCTTTTTGTTTTTTAGTCATAAAGAATTAAGGTCTAGAGTCTAAGGTGATTCAAATGATGATGATACATTCATAATTCATAGATATATTTAAGTGTTGCATTTGCACATTTAAATTCATAAATGATGATAGAATAGGGATTTGAAATTTTTTATAGTTCTAGTTCTAGTAGTAGGTAATATGACTCATTGATTAGGTTTTTTGTACGAGATATGTAAAATCTACACAAGTGTTTTACTTGTTTTTATTGAATATTATCAGAATCTTTTCCATTTAATGTCAGAATAAATTTATTTTTATAGAGGTAATGAATTCCCTGTGCCTAATGCACATAAATCCTTGAGGGAAAGAAGATAATTTGCCACTTGTTTTTCTCTATTTTGCATAAAAAAGCAAAAATTACTATATTTATTAAACAGAATTGAAGTCGAGGTTATTATACACATTTCAATATATCCCTAAAGGACCATTTAAAACAATTGTCAATAAGTTTTACACATCTCTCTCATCTCAAATGTAAATGTACTTCAGACTTCATTCAATGTACACATTTATGTTCAGATCATGCTCGATTTAAATGCTCAAATAATACTTGGGCTGACTTTTAAGTGGGCATTAATAACACTAGAAAAGTAATTCTGAATCTGAATCTAAATCTAAATACATAAAGTTTGGACAAGAAAGCGAAAGGAAACTTTTATTCAAATGAGACAAATTTTACTACATTTTTATATAAATACTCGTATAAATAACTATGTACTAGACTACTACCACCTCACCTACTATAAAAAGTCAAATTTTTTAAATGAATACGAGTACTATGTTTATGTACCTACAGATATGTACCTAGTAGTACCTACCTTGTTATTTAAATTAGATAAGCTTTTACTTAATATTTATCAGTATATTTGGTTTTCAAGATTTGGGAATTTGTGCATGTTGAAAAGACATTATCTTATTATTTTAGTAAAATTATCTAGAAAGAGAATGTAAATTAATTACTAAAAAAGTGGATGGTAGTAGTAGGAAAATTTCAGTAATGATAATAAATTTTGAGCAATTAGTTAAGTTGTTAGTTGTAAGTGTACGATGGGTGAATATAAATGGGAACTAATAGTATAAATTTAATTCTACATTCTACTCATTAAACCGTATAGTATAGTAAATAGTATACCATATCAGATCAGTAGAAGTAGAGACCAAAATGCAAAATATCATTTCATTTAGAATTCAGCTAGCTAATGAGATCTACAAATTGCAATTGAATTGAGATTGGTAGTCATTAATAATTCTAGAAATGATTATAATTGCCTACAATGTTTTAATAAATTATTTTATGATTATTTACAGTAATAGTCTTCTATATCAATCATCACGTCTGAGGACAAGTCGATCTCATGAGAGCCTTTTAACATGGACAAATCATTCAAATTTCGTAAATGGCATGATGTCTACATTAGATTTAACTGCTGGTGATGTAGCTATAAGAGCTCTTCACTCATCGATTTTGGGCGAAGATTATGCTTTTCAAGGTAAGATTATATTTAAAAAAAATTATCATAAAGCTACCTAATTATTATATTATAATAAAATATTATATTCATGAATTTTTAACCAATTTAACAGTGATAACCGGTAATGGTGGTGCAAAATATTATACTTGTTCTAGTGCAGGTGAGTAATGGTTCAAGAAAATCAAGGAATCCTTATACATTTTTGCTCTTTTTAGCTGAACGTGATTCCTGGGTTCATGCACTACAACAAAGTATCAAGCCTTACGCTGATGAAGTTCGCCGATGCGAAAATTCTCTCAAAATTTGGATCTTAGAGGCGAAAAATGTCCTTGGTGGGAAATCTCGAAAGAGATTTTTTTGTGAATTGTACCTGGACGAGGTTCTCTATTCTAGAACTTGTGGGAAAAGTTACTCAAATATGGTTTTCTGGGGAGAAGTATGTTACCAAATACCAACAATCATTAATGATCAATTTATTTAAACTAGATCTGGAACTGAATCTAACTAATCGCGTTATTTTTAATTTTTTTTCAGCTTTTTGAGTTTATGCAACTACCGAATTGTGTTTCAATGATCACAGTCGTACTTTTCAGAGAAGGAGATAAAAAGAGAAAGAAAGAAAGAAATACTTGTTTGGGTAAGTATAATAAGTTGTTTTAATCTGCCCCAAGTCATTTGTCAAGATTTCTATCTTTTATTCTTTATTTACGTGCTTTCATCTCATAAAACTAATAACATTAAGAAAATAAAAATCCTTATATTGCCGAAAAAACACTACAGTATAACTACAACCACACAGCACAGTTAGTATAAAGATCTAGAACTATCTTACAAAAAATAAAACTTTTGTAATTTGTACCATTTTCGAACTAAAAATAAAAATGTAAAAAATAAATCCGGATATTGATAAATATCCTGATTTATAAAAATAATTAGTTTCCATTTAAGTAGGGTACCTATATTTTTTATATCAACTCAATCTAGTAATAGCTCTTCAACTTTTAATTAGAGTGCAAATTTATTAGTTATTCATTTACCTTAAATTTTTAAAAGTTTGTCCGTAACACCCATGAGAACATTCATTTTAGTAATTTCAAAGAGTTTGTGAGAGATATATAAAAAAAATTTAATTTAGGATTCTTGTCAACTGAAAAGAGATAGAGAATTTACTTATGGTTAGTTCGGGTGAGAAATGGTTTTTGGCTTTCGTGGGCGAGTAATTGTCGTAAATTGTAACCTTAAGGGGGGACTTTAATAAAAAGCTAAAAACTTATGAGCATAGCAACATAGCTCTATAGACTAGAGTTTTTCCTCATGTATCCAAAACTCAAATTTGCTTTTTTCGAAATGGAATGTGTTCGAGTTATTCGGTTGAAAGAAAAGTTGATTCTCCCCCCTGTGCATTTAAGACTCGACTGTAGAAATTGTTTGTGTAGAGTAGAGTGTAGAGTGTAGACCAACCAACCGAGAAGAGAATGAAAACATAATTTCTAGATGACAACTAAAATCTAGAATATTAGTTTTAGTTTGTACCTTCAAGTTTTAGGATATAAGTATAGTAGGGTTGAAATAAGTAAAAGATTATGTCATATATTGGTAATTTCCAGATCCAAAGTAGGAATAATGGGGTGGAAAATTTAACTAATAAATAGTTAAATGAAACCAAAACCTAAAAGATTATTTTCTTATATTAAATAATATTTTTACGACATTTCAGGCAAAGTAAAAATACCCGTCTCAGCAGTCAACTCGAGATCACTTATCGAGAAATGGTATCCAGTCGAACCGAATTCAATCAATAATAAAGACTCGCCCAAAGATTGGCCGTCAATTCGAATTAAATGTAAATTTCAATCTGTCGATATTCTACCTCTTCGGTGCTACTCACCATTCCTTCAGGTAACGATAAAAATTTTATTCTCTTCTCAAGGCATAAATTTAATTTTTTAACTTTTTTTTTTACAACTTTCCAGTATGTTAAAGATGAATATGGACCTGTCTGTGAGTCACTAGAAAGTGTCTTAAGTGTAAAAGCCAAGGAAGAATTAGCATCTGCATTAGTTCATGTTCTCCACCATGAGAATCTTGCAAAGGATTTTATTTCAGAAATATCTCTACAAGAAATCCTTAAAAGTGGTAAGAATCGAAATAATTTTTCATTCCCATGAAACCTCATTATATGAGTTTAAAAAAACTGACTTTTAGAGTTTTTTTTGGTAGAAATATTCGAGCCTTTATTTTTATATTCAATCATATAGAGTTTTCGAACCGATTAATTCAAAGTCATGAAATTGAAGTTGTATACGAATGTGTGCTCATACGATAAAAAAAAGTAGGTAGGTATGTATATCTAGGGAATAATGAGTACAGTGTACAGATAGGTAGGGCATTTTACAGTAAACTAGAGTATATATTTGAATATAAAATAGAGAAAAATATTATTCATTCATGTATTTCAGTTTTAGGCAGAATAATTTGAGATAAAAGACATTAATTTCGTGTCTACTTTTGTGTACAATATGTAATTGGATTTTTTGACTAATGTCATGTTTATTCTTGTTTTTTTTTGTGTACAACAGGTGATGAAAAATTGACTTTCAGAGGAAATTCGATAGCTACGAAGGCAATGGAGGCGTTTTTGAAACTTACAGGGTCCGAATATCTCCATACTACCTTAGGGGCTTTCATCGAAACTTTCCAAGTCTCTGAGGAGAAAATAGATTGCGAAATTGACCCCATGAAATTAACTCAGAGTGCAAACCTCGCAAAAAATCAACAAAATCTACGAATGGCTGTTGAACATGTGTGGAAATGTATTTTACATTCGGCTACCATATTTCCTTTGTAAGTAAACGATATCATTAAAAACATTTTCCTCGATTCGATTCAACTTTTGAATTGAATATTCTATTTGAAAAAAATACCAAAAAAACTATTAAATGTCTTGAAAAGTTAAAAATTGTAATGAATAATATTTACTTTCCCAAAAGGAGAAAGTACATTTGTAAAAGATAAAAAATAATATGTACATTTTTTAAATGTTGTCTTGTCTTGGGGGATGTCAAAAATGTACAAAAAAGTATCGTATTTGGGAATGGAGAAAGCAAAAATAAAAGAGGGGAGTGAAATGCAAATAGGAAAGCATTTATTCCCCATGCAATTTACATAGTTTATATAATATTCATGAAATAAATTGAAGAAACTGGAATCTAATAATCTAAAAAAAATTTTTTTCTATAAAAATTTAAGGGAGTTGAGAGAATGTTTTTCGCATTGTAGAGAAGCCCTTAAATCAGCTGGAAAAGAAGACCTTTCAGATCACCTAATTTCGGCTTCTATATTTCTGAGATTTTTATGCCCTGCTATATTATCACCAAGTCTTTTCAGTATAACAAATGGTAAGTAAAGATACATATAATACGAGTATATTAAGCATTATATAATGCTATTTTTTGAGTATGTATTTTACCTTTTAATATTTGTATTTCATATTATGAAAAAAGTTAAACTCATTTTCAAACTATTACACTAATAGGATACGAAGTTTTTCTTTTTTGCTCCAGTAATTATCTAATTTCTTCGAATTCCAAGAACTACCTAGAAGAAAAGTTTATTTTCCTTTATATAATAAGTAGCATACACGTAGTACTATACTACTACGGTAGTAGCATAAGCCCCTTATATTTTTATAAGTTCATTTATTATCTCAAGATTAGATTTTAGATCTGTAGTTCATTTCATTTCAAGTGCAGCAGGGCCAGCAATATTAAATTAATAAGAATTTATTGCTCAAAAAGCTTATGGAAGTCTAATATAAAAGTTTATATTCCAAATATACTGTAGTACTAATAGTATCAGCAGTAGCTGAAGCAGGTCAAAAGAAAAACTTCATATAAGGGTTTAATTTACTGGAAGAAAGCAATGAATCTAATTTCTAAATATTTTATGAAAAACTAATTAGTTCTATACAATATTTCTATAATTTTACTGTTTTGCTTTTCAGAATATCCGAGTGAGAAAGCAGCCAGAAATTTAACTCTTATAGCCAAAGTAAGTTTACGAATTCATCAATTAGACATTTCATTAATTTTATTTTTAATGCATTTTGTATTTATACTATTTACAAAAGGTATTACAAACACTAGCCAACTTCACCAGATTCCAAGGAAAGGAAAACTATATGGAATTCATCAATGATTTTCTTGAAAAAGAAGCCAAGAACATGAAAGAATTTCTTTCTACAATTTCTGTAAGTTTAACTCTAAATCTAAAAAAGAGTTTTTTTACAATATACCATAGTAGGGTACTTATATACTTGTACACTTACATACTGATACCACTAGCATGTATCAAGTTTCTGAAACCAGGACCAAGACCAAGAGCCAACCCTAAAGCAATTTGTTTTTTTAGCTCTAGGAAAATATATTATACATTATTTTATATCTTGAGGGGAAAGTAGCATAAGATCCTAAGGGATAAAAAGAGAAAGTTTTTGGAAATTGAGCTGATCTCAAAATTTTCTCTACTTATATATTTGTAATACTAGTACAATGGGAATTCCCTATAAGGCACACGAGAAAGCAAAACCAGAGAAAGTGTAAAAATTAAGCACTAAAGCCTTATGCTTTAATTTTAATTCTAATCTAAAGTTATCAATATTTACCAAAATATTTGAAATATGGTAAATGAAAGATTTATATCAAATAGAGTGCCTAATAATCCTATAGGCAATGAAAAATGTTTAATAAATATTGTAGATTTGTATGACAAAGACAAAGATTTGTCAATACTTCACTACTTGTTTTTTTATTATCATTTGCAAGATTTTTAAGTAAAATATTGGAGGTGCCTTATAGAGAAATTCTAATCTGCTATTATATTAGATCCCCAGGGCGAGCAATATTTTTATCTTTTTATTTTATCTCGATCTTTGGCTGTATCTCAAAGTTAAGATCTCCAACTTAACCAAAAAACCATATACTTTTCTATCAAGTAAAAGCTTAAATTTTGTAACCCTTTTATATGAATCATATAACCCTATTTGATTCCGAATTTAGATAGCAAATGATAAATGTCTCAATAAAAGAGATTCTATTTATTGTCTATCGATTTAAAAAAAACCTTTATGTAATAAATTTTAACCTTATTTTCAAGACAAATTTAATGAAGTATAGCTTAACTTGAGCCCAAGTTAAGTATGATATGCATCATTATTCTTAATTCTTAATATCAATTTAAAATACCAAAATTTGACCTTTTTCTTTACAGAGTCCATTGAGTGAAGATACTATGAGGAAAATTAGAAAGGAGAAAGAGAAACAAGTTCCTGCTGGAGGATTTATCGATCTGGCCAAATATTTAAGTATTCTATCTACAGTACTTTCAGAATGTGTAGGAAAAATTCTAAAATCGGTAAGATACCTAATCTTAAAAATAAAATAACCCACTACTAATACTAACGAAATTAGTATTTAAGAGATAAAAGAACCATACAATTCATTCACAAACTCTATTCTCAAATCACAAAGCAATAAGCTAAGCATTATCAATTCCAGTTTTCCATCTATTTTTTAAATCTTTTAAAGTGTTTCTTTTTTTGGTTCGGAAATCTTGATAGTTTTCTTATGTTTTTTAGTTTTACTCTTAGGACCAAGCAAGAGAGTAAAAACTTTTTCATTTTATTTTGCCGAAAGGGTGGTACTAGTAAGTATCAAACTCCATGTGCAATATCTTCATTTCTTTTTATTAGTTTTGTCAATTTATATTTTCTCAAAGAACTGTACTGTATTAAAAGTAAGTAGGTTTTGGTACATTTTTAAAATTTACTTTAGACTTTAGGCTATAAACTACAAGGTTGATAGCCTTCAAGTTTTCAAAAAATAAAGAAGATAAATGGGCTCTGTTTTCATTTTACTTATTTTCATTTCTTATATATATTTTTTTATAGAATGACAGATTCAAAAGTCTGCAGGATCTGCTAGAGACAATTCACGTTTCGTTAAAAATGCCGGCAAACCATTTCACAAGTGCTCTACCTTTTCCACACCTAAATTCTCCAGCAGTATCACAAAGTACAACACCACAAACACCGAATCCTCCATCAAGTTTTGCAAATCTTAAATTAAATCGCATATCACTCTCCGGGATAGGTGTACAAGGACAACAAACTCCCATCATAAATCATCAAAATCAACAAAATAATGGTCCTTACCAAACTCCAGCTGCTATTTATGCAGTATCGAATGCAAACCCAAATGTCAAGAATATTTCCACAAAACCACTTCAACTTCAAATACCAAACTCTAATGGGAATTCAAGTGGCGGAAGTTCTAGTTCAAGCGCTGGTGGTCAAAATAATAATAACCGATCAGGTTCACAAGCGAGCTCAGGCTATCAAAGTCAAAGTCCCATACTTGAAAATGATGATAAAAATAAGAAAGAAGCTGTCAATGGAGTTAATATGCAAGCTATGATCAATCATGCAAATATTTTGAATAATAATTTACAAAACAAGTTGGTTCAAGAAAGGGTCAATAATAATAATAATATTATTAAAGTTTTGGCTACTCCTCAAACTCAAGTTACTTCAGTATTTTATAGAAAAATTGGTTCACAATCAGTAGATGATCTCACATCAGTTGGTACAACAGACCTCAATAGAGAACAGAATAGTAAAAAGAGGTAAATTGTCGATATTTTTTTGTTATTTTTTGAGATAATGGATATTATCTTGATTATTAGGTTGACAAGATCTTCAAGTTCATCCGATGAATATGAACCCGGGACCTATTCGCTGAATAAAAACCGAGCTCTTTTGAAACATAATGCATTCAATGGACAACAAAATGCAAGTGATCCTAAACAATTTGTCGATTCTAAATCACAGAGAAAAGGCAATAAAAGTATTCAAATGGCATTTCATCAACGATTGCACAGAAAATCGTCAGCTGATTTACTTCGTCGAAGTTATCCATATAGCTCTTCAACTGAAGAAGATTCAGATAGTGCTATGGGTCATTCCCGTGAATCAAATAGTCATTCACGGGAGGAGGCTGTTCCTCAATTACCGCCTCGACGATCGCATGCAAAAAGAAATTCCGCGAGACCAATCCCTGATGAAGAAAAAACTTTAGAAGAGGTATTATTTTAATTTTTTATGTGAAAAGTTCTAAAGATAAGAATTTTTAATTTGGCAGTATGAAAGAGAGATGGACGACTTACGAAGAGGTATGGAAGAACTCCAGGCAAAACTTAATCGAGCAGAGAAAAGACTTTTTGGAGGGCAAGAAAGTCAACCACAATCACCTCAAATCCAAATCTTTCATCAACATCCCGTTCAACAACATTCTCCAAAGATCCATATGATGTCTCACTATGCAAATCAACCCAAATCAAGTCCTTCGCCTCCAATTCCATTGCACAATAATGTAATTTTTTTTATAATCTATTATAAGCATTCGCAGAATGAGCTAAAAAATACAAAATTGTTGGGTATAAATAAATGAAATAGATACCTAAGTTTATTTTGACAATTTTTTGAGATTTTAACATTATATTTTAGGGAAATATTTTATATCTCATCCATTTTGTTCATATCTGATCCTGATAGATAGGGCGATGTCTTGAACCTGAACAACTTTATTTATATTTTATTTATCTTTTTTTAATTTAGGAACTTCTATCGGCTCTTGATAAAAAACAGAAACTAATTGATCAACAAGAACAAAAGGTTAAAATTTAAAATTATTTTCAAACTAAAAAATAATTGTTCTCTAGCAATAGGCAAAGTGTGCAAACTCTCAAGTGGCACAATTTACTTTCTCCACTACAGTTTTTTTTATTTAATCAACTTTCTCTCTTTTCACCTTGTACAACTTGTTCTTCAACAAGTTCTAAGAAAAATACTACTACATACACTACATACTATCTTTTCCTTTGTACTTTTTGTATTCCCTTGTCTCTACTAATTTAAATCTATTTTCTTTTCTTGTTAGCGAGAAACTTTTTCTCTTTTTTTTTTTTTAACTTTTAATGGAAATGGAGAAAGTTTTGTGCAATTAGAAATACTTGAGAATTTGTGCTTGAAAAAGTACCTACTAGGTATTTTGTATACAAAATATAAGAAATTCTTTTTAAAACTTTTATATTGTTGGAATGCACAAAACTTATCGATTTTTAATTTTTTGTAGATTGCACGTCTAGACAGTGTAAACAATCAACTTTTGGAGGCTTTAGCTCAAATTCGTGATAGTCTACAACAACAACATCTACAAGCCCAGCAACAAAAAATCCAACTACAAGTTCAAAAACAACAACAGCATTTACAAGCACTTACTGCTGAAATTATTACTCCAAATTATCCAAATGGATATTCACAACAACAGTATCGTCAACCTCAAATGTCACCAAATTCTTATTTATATCATCAATCTCATAATGGAAATAATATAAATATCAATGGCGGCGCTGGAGATAATTATTCTCAACACCATAATCCTCAACAAGTATTATATTCTAATGGGCATTTACAGCATGCTCAAATCCCCTATGTACAAAGGCAAATGTATCACAATAATAATCAGCCACCGCCACCCCAATATCCTCAGGTTATCAATAAAAATAATAATACGACAAAGGTCCTAATAACTAGTGAAGCTCATAGTAATAATAACGGAAATGGAAATATTTCACGGTCACCAAGTGAGGATTCACTAGAAGAAGATTCCTCAAGCATTTTGGGTGAAAAAGCTTTGCAAATGCTAGCCGAATTAAAAAGTAGCTCCTGCTAGCAATTAATTATATCAGACGAATCGATCTTATAAAAATATCATGTGTTTAGATTGTGAATTTTTAGTTTCTATAAGAAAATTATGTTATCCTACCCAACTATATATTTCGAGATTCATTTCCGGTGAAATGACAAATTTATAAATTTTAGCATTTATACTCTAAAATGGTGTTTTGTATTTGACATTTTAAACTTATAAGAACCATAGCATGTCGTATTCAAATTGCCGGATTTTCCTAAAGTTTTTAACAAATTCCAAAACCTATTTATAAACGAGTTTGTAAATATTTATAACGAGTAATTTAATACTATTACAAGTGTAGTTTTTAGGTAGATTTAACTAAACAATAGGCTATGATTCTTATGTCGACTAATCTAATTATAGTAAAATTAATAAAGTATTAGTAAATTTTAGGATAAGTTAGTTAAATAAAAATGTACTTACTATTAGATTTAGCTTATGTATAACAATTCTATTAAAATTAATAAATTTTTGTAAATTTTACCTACCTGTTGATGTATTTAATTAAGAATAATATGTGAGTATTTTATAATTCGTAGGATTTGAATTTAAAATAATTATAGACATAATACCGATATAAATAATGAATAATGTACAATACCTCTATATATGTATAGGTGCATAAATACAATGTATATATTTACCTACTTTTATCGATAGTCGATAATATTAATTAATTAGAAATCGATTTTATAGATTAGAAAGAATTTGAATTTATTCTATAACTTTAATTATTTATTTTATGATTTTTAAAGAATTTTATTCGATAATTAACTGATCGAATAGAAGAAAATTTTACAAATATCCAAACCAGCACAATATCCAATATTATTTGTATACAACTACTGATTTAAGTATTGAAAATAGTGAAGTTTATTAGACCAATTAATTAAAACTTGTTTAATTTTCGAAAAGTTGGGTCTTTTAAATTCTCGACATTTATTTTTGTCAAAACCAAAAACGTTATAGAATATTGTAGGCAATACTATTTGTTATGAATGATAAAGTACATGCTCGTAATTATACTACCTGCTGTAGTTTTTAACAAATATTTATTAATGCTATTATATTTTAATTACCTATTATAGGTTATTGTTTTGTTCACTTATTTTTATGAATTCCATTTCCATTTATAAAATTTTAAACTTTGTTAATCTTGATTTTGGATACAATAAAAATTTAAAAATAAGCAATTGTTGCCAATTTAAAAAAATTTCAGAGGGTTATTGAAAATATCATTTTTCTTTTACCATTTTTTTTGTAGTGAATAGTAGGTTTTGTATTTAGAATTACTGCAGCTTTAAAGTTATTGATTTTGACTAAAAAATTGCTTCACAAATTACTACGCATAATTCTGAAATAGAATATGAAAATCTCTAATTATTGAAAGTTAAGATTTTTTAATAGATATTTATTTCACATTATGTAATGATAAAATTATAAAAATATACCGACGCTACATAGATATTAGATAAGTAAATTAAATAACCAATTTAAGGGTTCTATCGAACAAAAATATCAGTACTTTAGTCAATACAAATCTAAAAAGTAAATATAACAATTATTAATTTAAAAAATAATTGAATGTAGGTAGATACAATAGATACAATTGAATAGATACAATTATACGAATATTTAGAGGTAATAATTAGACTGACGAATTTTGAATTAGGTAGATATGCAAAAATATTTATAATATAATACCTAAATAAATTACCTAAAATTAAACTTATCTAATTTATATAAGTAGTCTCAATTTTTTTACAATAAATTTGATAAACACTCTCTAAAACATTTGATAGTTTTTTTAAATAGGATACCCTACCTAGAGTTTTTCTCGGAAAGATGGGTATATTAAAATATTTATATATCCAATGTCATAAGTTCAGGTTTGATTGATAAATTGATAAATTAATCGATAAATTATTTGTATAGACAAGTACATATTTGTCTCTAATAAATACAATTTGTCTTCTAAGTACCTATCCACGATAAAATATTATCTGTATTTTTCCTTAATTTTATATTCCATATTTCTTAAACTTAAAAAGTAAGTCTAGATTAAGAATTACACATATAAACCTTTATTTATATTCCTACTTCTACTGATAGATACCTTGCAATTACAATATATCCTAAAATTTTTAATTAACTATAAGAACCCAGCAGCAGTTCACTCAAGTAATAAAAGTAAATGAGAATTTACTGATATTTACTTTTTTTCTATATCTAATATCTACTCATACAGTACGAGTCGTACATGAAGAATGAAATAAAAATCTCAAGTCAATAAGATGATACTTTGGATTCATTAGTAAGTTGATTAAAATTTAGAAATTCTTATAAAAAATTATATTCTGTCTGTGTAAATATAATAATGTAGTTCAGCAGTTTTTGTAGATTTTTATCGTTTTGTTTTCCAAGCAAATACAACTTTTCGAAAGGGTAGATTCAAAATACATCCAGTGTCTACGAGAATTATAGAAAAAAGGGGGAAAAATTGATTATATGTCCATGAGTTTATAGTGTAAATATTTTATACAGAATACAGAATAAATTACCCGTGTGAACCGTGAGTATATCTCGAAATTCATCAATTTCTTTCACAGCTACTGTCTAATGATTCAATAAAAAAGTTAGCATAAATTATCTATGTATTTTGTAAAAACAAAATGTTAAATTTTTTTACTAAATATTATATCTAACCTAACCTTATTTTGATAAAACATAGATAATTTACCTGGACTTGACCCTGGGGTAAAATAACTTTGGCCCAACGAGAACCTTTTGGGAATGAATTAAATATTTAGTCAAAAAAACCTTAAATTTTCAAGTAAATTGAATAGTTTAGTTTAGGTAAGGTACATCTCATATCGCATAGTTTTCTTGGCAGAAATGGACTTCCCATTGACTGATCCATTGGTCCGCTGTCTGAATAACCATATCCTATATCTGAAAAAAATTGCAAAATAATGCATTTAATCTGTATTTAGATTTGAATATTTTTAATGCTTTCAAAATAACTCAATTATTACTTATTTATGCAATTGAACCTTAAGCTATCTAAAGATTTTAAAACTTATTTAAGAATTCGAAAATTGGTATTTGAAAAGCATTATACTAAAGATAAAGTAGGGATTCAATACCTATGTATTCAAAATACATAGGTACTTACCTATATCTTCGTTAGGAAGATTTAGGCTAAAAATCAAGTTTTTTGAAAAATAAAGTGAAGAAAGTTATGCTATAATTGTATCTACTTAAAAAATTAGCATTTTTTTGAGTTTTGATTTTCTTTGAATGACTAAAATTGAATTTTGGAGATTAAAACACTAGTTTAAGAAAAATAAAAATATTAGAAAGTAGGAAATAATAAGAAACTTCGGCACAAAAATCGGTTTCCAAATGTTTATATTATTTTACCTGCTGCAGAAATAAGAACAGGTTGTGAAGCGTATCTCCTCGATGAGTAATATCCTGAAGTAGTTGAAGATCTTCCACCACCACCTGGTTGATAAGCAAAAGTTGTTGAAGATCTATAAGGGTTTTCACCAAATGGAAAATCATCTGTCAAAAGCATATCTATCGAAGTCCTCAAACATTTCTCTGATTCATCGATTAACGAAGAAGTTTCATCATCATCACTTGATGACAATTTTTTCGCTTTTGGTGTCAACAGCTGCAAATTTCCAGATTTCCCTGAAAGTGAATTTTTTGTATTATTTCTACCTCTGACCACATTTCTACTACTATGACTTTGAGAAATGTAATTTCCAGTTTTTCCATTAAATACTGTAGCGGCTGTCAAATCTGGTAGGCTTGAATTCAATCGAAAGCTCTTTGTTTGATTTAGATTTTGATTGACCATCTCGGAAATACCAGAATGCCGAACTTTGGACGATGATGAGATACTTTGATAGGAAGTTTGACCTTTAAAAATCAGTTAAAATTCAATTATTTTGAATGCTTTTTAAAATTGAAAACCTTATCGAAAAACTTATAAAACTTTCAAGGCTAAATTTTCTAATATTCCTAGAATTTATAATGCTTTAATAAAAGTTTTATAAAAAAAATTATCTAGAGTATTTTATAAATATCAGAATAGTTCAGGGCATTTGAGTTTCAAATTGACTTTGACATTTCCTTTATACTCTCTGAGCTCAATTGTAATTTTGCAACCTATCTCGAGATATTTTTTTTTTCCAATCAAGTCCAGGGGGAAAGTAAAGCTTTTTCATCTTTGACATTTTCGAGTTTCGAGAAAGAAATTGGATCAGATTTTTAAAATAAATAGAACTTGAATGGCTTTGTACTTATAGTACCCTACTGTAGAAGGGTACAAAGTACAAAAAAGCTTGAGTAAAAAGTTTCTTTGATTAACTTTTTTGAATTAAGGTCAAGACATGAGACTCTCGAGTCTCGAATCAAACTCGTTTTTCTATTTTTAAATTCCAAGATTAGAATTAGATTTATTTACCTTTAAATTGTGCCTGTGGTTGATATTGTGATGTTGAAGATCCAAATCCACTTGTCCGACTTGTCCCAAGTCCCCTTGGGGATGGGTATTCTGAAATTTCTGTGCTATTTGCTAAGACCAATGTAGTCTCTGATGAGGATGCAAATCGATTCAGATTTCTTGATAAATTTCGAGTTCGATATAAAGTACTAGGCCGCAAGAATTGAGATTGTGAGCTCAGTGCATTGTCCTAAAATCAAAATTTCAAAATAATCATAAGCTAAAAAAACTCAATTTTCTACTTTAAAAGTAATTCCCAACTTCAAAAATTTGGCTAAAGCTATTAGAGGCTAATTTTGTGGGTTATTAACTTCCAAAATTTAAATATATTTATAGTAGTTATTAAAGTTTATGACTCGTGTACAATTTAATATAGAAAATAGAAAATATTTGGTTTTAAGAACATGGTCGATGAACATGACATGAGGAAAAAAAACTTTGCAAAAACTCTTATAATAAAAGTTTATTTTCGAACTTAACTCAAATGTACCCTTATAACGGCATACTTAAACTTACTTATCCGGGCAGAATTGCCCTTATCTATTTCCTATACTCTTTTCTATACAACTGGCACTTGAAAAGAAACATCAAAATTTCTATACCTTGTCTTGTACTATCTACAAGTAGATCCTATCTTTGATATGATGTAAGTACATTATGAAGGTCTTTATATTTTATTTTCTTTGATATTCAATATTACATATACCAATACGTACTTTCAAGTACTCAATGGATATACAGTACCTAGCTATATCCTTATAATATAGTACTTTGTATTTCTTTCAGAAACAGAACTTTAACTAGACTTTCTCAGAAAATTTTCTTTGATTTCTTTTGATTATAATTGTGATCTCTCCCCAGGAAATTCTACAATTCTGGTTAGATTCTCAAATGTAGAGAAAAAAAGACAAAAGGACTAAATAAAAACAGCAGTCCCTTTTATTGATGTGTAAAGTCTAAAATTTACAAAATAAATACAAATTCTCTGGATTTTGACTTGCGTTTTAACTTCATTTTTATACCGGAAAAGGAATGGAAAAAATGTCAAGGATAAATAGACATAAGCTGTCTGAATATTTATACAATCTCAACTTACTTACTTAAGTACATAGATATTTTGCCAAAAGCAAAACATGGACAAAATATGGATTTAACCAGATAGATATAATACCATTATATTTAGAAAATATGCTTATTATGCTTATAGTTGTGTACTTAACTGAGTAACTGAGTAACTGAGATATTATTGACAAACATTAGACTAATACCTATATTATATTATATGCGAATTTATGGTGAAAGACGGAGAAAGTAAAAGTTTCGACTCGGCTCGAGAATTTCAGAATTTATTAAAAGGAAAACGTGTAACTTTGAATTGCAAATTGGACAATATACCATAATAACTATATTTTATATAATAGCTGTATACGAGTATATGATATAACATATTCTATTAAATATAAATCGTAAAATATTTTATTTATACTTGTACAGCCAAATTTCTCTAAAGATATCCCTTAAGACCTAAAGGGCGAAATATTATTTGCTAGAATTTTGAATTTGCTTAAAAGCTTAAAAACTACAGTTAGACTTGTGATTATTTACCTATTCCTAGATTTACAGAATAAATAAAATTCATCATATCATAAAGCAACTAACAAGATAAGATAGAAGTTAAATATTATTTTAAAATCCTCAGTAATGAAAAATAAATAGACATATGTATTATGTACACTGATTGTTATTTGCTTGTCCAAATAAAATTTTAAATTTCATAACTTTCTATTGAATAGAGCTATCTAGGCCTAGAAGTCATAGCTTATATGATATGTATTAATAATTGATGTATCTTATCTAAGAAAAATAGAAAAAAATAATTTTTTTAAAATTGTAGTAGTAATATCCCTAATTATACGGAGTACCTTATAGAGATTCTCTATCTATTCAACTTTTTTAATAAAGTAACTTTAACTGAGATGAAAAAATGTTTCCTAAATTTGATTTTTCATATCTAAATGTACGATACTTGCAATTATGTAATGTAAGTATATGTAACTCCTTTTAAAATACTTTTAAAGCCAATTATCTATTTTAGATTGAAACTTTCTTTAGAAAGAAATTCTACTGTCCAACTCCTGATTAATGTAGTATATACACAATATCTACATATCAGTATTACATGGCATGATATATTTATAGGATATATATGTAGGTGATCCAGTTTTTGAGAAAGCCTGATATATGGTATCTGTAAAGTTTGATAAATGAGAAAAATGCAAATAAAGATATCCAACTGTGAAGGAAACTTATTTTATTTTTGAAAATAAAATAAAATAAAATAAAATTCGAAAGCATCCCTATCTCGAGACTTTTTATTACAAAAATACATAAAAATAAGAAACAAAAATTGAAAAAGTCCTCTGAACATTTCATTTCCTTGTAATACTATTACTACTATGTACATTATTTGGATTCAATTTTTGCATAAACCATTATACTTTTGTACTTGTAATGTTCTTTTACAATATGTAAAACTCCATTATCCACATCTCTATTCTTGTGTAAATGATATTTTAAAAAGTAATTCTTTACGTAAGATTTTATACACTACTATATATTGTAGTACAAGTACTATAATTCTTCTTTTTTTGTAAAGTTAGGAGACATTTTATTCCATTCAGTAGAGTGGAACGACATTTTTTTCAAACCCATTTATTTCACTGGAAATAAGGGGGATAAGTGCCCTTAAGTTTAAGATGTGATAACATGGACGGTAGTTTTTTGGTTTTTTTTGTACATTTTTGAAATTGATAGTAATAGTAATGCTTGCTGGATTTCAACTTTTCAAAGATTTCAAGATCTCTGAACTGTTAACTGTTAACTGTTAAAAGAATGGTTATAGTAAAGTCTCAAAAGTTTGCAAGCGATTTTTTTTTGCAAAAATATATCTAATAGAAAGCAGCTGATACTTTTTTCGGATTTTTCGAATAATCGTTTTAGTTTTTTTGGTTTTGGCATGTTGTAAAACATGGTCAGTATTTTTTTTTACATTTTCAATTCGATAAAAACCAAAGGTGAGATTTTGTCCATTATTTCTAATGGAATTTACGCCTACCTACAAACCCTCTATAGACTGTGTATAGATACCTGGTTGAGTATATTTAAATATAGTTTTTAGAGTATGTACCTGAGTTGAAAATAAACTTGGAAATTCTGAAATTCTGAAGCAATAAAAGGCTTAAATTAATGATTAGCTAAAAGCTCTCACTGCCCATCAAATAAAGTAGGAAAATAAAGAATTCAAAGGACTATCAAAGTCCTACTGCTTTAGCCTGGTAACTGGTAGTTTAAATGTAATAAGTTTAATTGAACTGAATTTCTTACACACAAAGTTACCTAGATAAATAAAGCCTAATGGTTTGCTATTATTTAGGTTAGGGTCTTCGAGTCTTGAATAAATATAAATTAGCTCTCAAGGTTTATAAATATGTACAAAAGTAACTAGTACAGAATACTTGAGCAAGTACTTACTTGTAGACTTGTGTATTTTGATAATTGTCTCGGAGAATATTGATCTGAGAGACCTCCACCACCATGTGTATTTCTAAAGCTAACACCACCGGGAAAATTGAAATTTGTGTAATTATTATAATTACTTCCGCTACTATTCAGGTGAGTTATTCCGAATTCTTCAAGTTTGGCTTTCGAAGGTAATAATGTAAGCTTTGGGCAAAATAAATAAATATATTTTTTTCATGACTTGAATCGTTATTGGTTTTGATATTTTTAGATATTTTACCTCGCTTTTCCAGTTCAGTCGTTTGGTTCCTTGACCTCCTCTTGATGATGAACTGACCCGCAGTCCACTCGTAAACCGCAAATTATGAGATTCTAGAGCTGTAAGGTCGGTTTGAACTCCTGACAATCACAAAAAATTTCATTATTCTCAAAACTTTTTGTTTTAATCAATTTTTTCATTTTTGAAGATCTTTTTCAAAATGTTGTAAGTACCTACATATTCTATGAAGTATATTTTTGTCGAAAAATCTCATTTTTTTCATCAAACTCTAGATTCTAGTACCAATACTATACAAATATTGAGTACCTATCTATGTAGCTATTAAATTTCAGGTTTTTTACTACCCTACTTACCCTACTTTTTCGATTATTGAAAGTTTTTTACGTTTGAAAATATATTTACTTAGATACATAAGTTTATGAGTAAAAGAAAAGTTGGTATTGATATTTCGTAAGTTTTTGAAATACCTTATCTAAACTTTTTACAAACTTTTTGGGACAGACATTTCCGTTTTCTGTCCTTTCCTTTCGAATATTAGCTTACCTGAAGTTGCCAGACCACTATTATCAGTACAGGTGATATTTGGAAAATCTTCAGGACCAAATTTACAAAAGTCGTCAACACCTTCATCTTCAAAATCTTCTTCATCAGACGGATAATCTTCACCTCCATCAGATCTCCTTCGGATTTTTAAACTTCGACCTGTTTTACTTTTCCTCTGCATCCCTGATTCCCCACCACTTGATCCCTGCTGGAAAGAATGCGATCTGTATCCCCTTGAATTTGAAGTTGATGACTGTGAAGTTCCAGCGCCTGAATTTGAAAGTGTAGAACTCGATTGGCAAAGTAATTCTGTGACACGAACTAACGTGGGTGATCTCAATTGGTCATCTGGTAGATCTTGAACTTCTTCATTTGGATACTATAAATAATTAAATTAGGATTTTATCATTTAGGCAAATAAACCTAAGTAAATATTTTCATTTTGATTCAGTGTCTTATCTTATAACTTATAGTACCAACTTACTTTATCAAAACTTCTATCTACATGCCTAAAAGAGTGTCTCAGTTACATATACTGATATTATAGACACTGTATTGTTTGAAAGTTCGATAAACTCAGGAATGAAGGATAAGTTATAAACTTTATCTTAACTATATCAGTACAGTATAGTTTTTAGAAAAAGGTCCGTAAGTATGTTTAGCATTTTTAAATAATAAAATCTATGAAAATGGTTACATAAACATATAATACAATTTTTTACCTAGTTAAAATGCCTTCTTTCAATTTTAGCTCAAATTTCAAAGTGCTTAGCTAACAAAACAAAATCTATATAAATCTAATTACTAATACTAATAACCTAACCTAACCAACTAGTATCCGTAATCCGTAAATAGTAGGTACTTATCTAGTCACTAGTATCTGACGTATTTCGTATTTTGATCCTAAAAAGCAGGATAAGTAAGAACTTATCTTACTGATATAAGTTCTGAGATCCATACATAATACATACTCGTATATGTAATATGAATATGTATATTAAATTTCTCTTTTTACTTACCAATATTAATTCAATATCATCAACAATTGCTTCAGAACTCATGGTATTATCATCTTCGTCATCTTGTTCATCGTCATATTCCTCAGGTTCTTGATCTTGTCCATCGATTTCACAAACCTCGAGTTGTTTCTCACCTGACCTTACACTTATCTCCTCTTGTTCAAAGTCTTGTTCATATTCCTCATCTTGTTCTACAATCTCCTGATCCTGACTTTGTTCTTTATTGTCAATTTTTGTAATTCTACCCGAATTTTCTGATAACCCGGACTCTGACAGATCAACCAGATCATCTACTACTACTGGTACTTTGGCACTAATTTTTTCCAGTTGGTCAGCTTGTTCAGCTCCAGTAGAACTTTGACTTTCAATCTCACTACATTCTTTATCAGGATTTTGATTCGACTCTGCCTCTTCTTTTTGTGACATTTCCAATTTTGCACTTAAATTTAAGTAAATATTGATTTTTCCGAAAGATTCCCAGAGATTCTCAAAGTTTCATCAAAGTGATTGAAAATTCCCCAGGAAAAAAATGTGTTTGAAAAATGGCTTACTTTATACAAATAGAGACCTTATACTTGAACAAATGCAGTGCTATTATAGGTTATTGACTTATTATTAGTTTGGTAGGTAATATAAGTATACGTATGAATGAATTGATGATGTGCAATTCACAGCTTTTTTTCCTTTAGATCTTGGAAGTCTTGGAACTGACTCAAAAAGCAGGAAAAAATGGTAGATTTAATATAGATTTATTTATCACTCCTGTCTTTCTATGAATTCTATACTGACTTTGTACCAGCTCAAATAAAAACACTGAGAAACTGAAAAAAACCCAACAAACGAAGTAAATGAAGCAAATATAGTGAACAAAATTGAGACTTTTTCAAACTGCAAACAAGTGACTTTTTATTATTCGGTTTGGTCGAAATTCCTACTATGTACCATGTACCATGTACTTGTAAGTAAGTAGTTTTTTCTTCGAATTCTGAATCGATATTGCGCTTTTTTATCACATTATCCTTATTCAACTATTCTAATCATGGTAAAGGATTAGATTCGATGTCTGAGCTGAGGTAGTAGAGAATTGCAAATCGTAGAAAAAAGATAAGTCTTTTTCAAGTATCTTCTTGAGGTTATTCCTAGGATAATATATTACTTATTCCAATTCCAATGCAAAAATCCTATCAGAGATCTTCAGTAGGTATGTATAAGTATAGGTGCTGGATACTCGATGGAGAAAAAACTCGACTAATTTGCATTCAAGTCGAATCTTCGAACTTTATCTCATTTGCCTAGTTACTTATCGGCTAAGCCTAAACTAGGCCTTATACTTATAAATGCGAGTCTATGTAGGGTAGGGTACTGCACGTAGGTTAGTAGGTGTAGGTAGATAGGTACTGATAAATATCCAGGGTTTTTGCAAATCTGCACTTGCCCGGATTTTTGCAAATTCTCGATTCAATTCTGCAAATTACTAGAATGAAATCTGTCAATTATTCAAATACTCACTCACTCTTGTCTATTTATACACTACGTACTTAAATTAGCACTAATCAGAATCATTTTTTGCCAATAGGGTTTTTAAACCCTGTTATTTTTAGCTTAGATTTTGGCTTAGATTAGAAATCAATAAAATAACTAATAAATGTGTAGGTAGTAGTTAGTAGATAGCTTATAGACTATTGTCAAAAACATAAGCGTACCTACTGTGTACTTATACAGGTCTTAAGTAGAACAAAAAATTGTTTTGTTGTTCGAGCATTTTGAGTATTTTGACTAACTATTATTGTATGTATTAGTACTGATACTATGTATGGGTAAAAATTGCTATTGGAGACGTGTACGAGGGTCCTGAAACTTATTATTCTTATTATACTTGCACTAGCACTATGTATGAAGGGTATTTTATGTATTTATAGATTTCGAAGTCCGGTGGGAACGGAAAAACTCTAATCGAATTCGAAAGCTAGGTTCGAAAAAAACCGAATAATAAACCTCTGTATAAGGTTATCTTATGTATGTAAGCTAGTATGTATAAGCTAATATGATAATTGATGAAATCACTTTGTACTTGTATAGGTATAGGTATAGGGTACTTTGACTAGGGCTAGGATAGTAGTACTGATAGTGTACTCTAATTCTAAGTATAGTTTTTGATGTGCTTCTTTTCTGCAGGATTAACACTTGAATGAAAGCTTTCTTTGCTCAACTTGCACACTATTATTCATCGATGATTCAACTTACTGTCTGTACTAGCTACTAACTAGAGATTAGAGATCTAGGCAAAAACTCAAAAAACTCAAAACCGAGCACTTTCAGGTCTCTCAGTGCCTCTCAGGATGAATTTGAGACCGTAGAAATAAACAAAAAAGATGTGCTGGTACTGATATACTGGTAGTACTAACCATGGTAGAATTTCTCATTTTCGGGCTCTTTTTGTCGGACTTTTCTCTCGGATTCGGAGATTCGTTGTTGAGTAAGGCAAAAATTGGATCTAGTAGTGTAAGCAAAACCTTGCCTGGTTTTGCTCAGTCGCCCAGGGATACAACTAAACATACTATACAAGCTTAAGTCATATAATACATAGGTACATCAATATAAGCCTTTATAAGTACTGGTACTATGTATGTATTATGTACGCTGTACTACTAACAGGATATTATTATTGCAAAGTAGTAAAAGTAAAAGCTTCATCTTTATGAAAAAGCCTGCTTAATGTACTGGGCACTGCTGCTGAATACAATTAAAGCTTGACAAGTTGAATTTGTTCGAGAGAATATTTATTATTATGCTTTTTCTATACATTTCTCACCTCCTACCTAATAAATATATCTACCAAATATTCTAGCTTTGAAATGAACCTAGAAATAGAAATCCAATATTGTAAGAACTTCAGTAGGAGAAAATACCTTACACAAAGCCGTCTTTATCACCGTTTACGTAATCTAAAGATTCTTCAAATTCATTTGAATTGATACAAAAATAGAGAAAATGGTAGTAGGTAGCTTTCAAATTACACGATACTTCTTATTATAGATAATATGATCCAAAAATTTTATCGAAAAGTAATCCATCATTTGCTAGGCATGATATATTTTACTTTTGACAGAAATTCAGAATAATTGTAAATACATTACATCAGAGTTGAGCAGAAGTTCTTTATCAAATTGAATCAAATATATTTCAGCTAATAATAAGCTATTAGAATTACAATATAGGTAGGTTCTGTAAACTAATTGTAAGTATTACTGGTGCATATGCATGGTATCTGTATAGATATATCTAATATTCGTATAAAATAATTTAAAGCCACATTTCCAAACTCGCAATTTGCCTATCCAAAGTTTCTAATCATATTAGTTCCAACAGATTCTACTCTCATTCTTGGCATTTTCACCTACTTAACTTTAACTTGAGATTAAGTCGAGCTAGAACTGATTTAACACGTACCTATACAAATATATGAGTAAAAGTTTAAATAAAGTTGTGCAAAATCTCATCTATTTTATCTTTATGCATTAACTTTGCATAAATTTGATGTAGATCGGTATTTTATGCAAATTGTATAGTGATAAAATTTTTGCAAGATATTGCAAAGTACCTACGGCCTACATATAGAAAGTTTGTTAATACCTTACCAAAGAATAGAGATTTAAAATTTCGTGAAATTGAGGTTGGGGCTTTGAGATATGAAAAAGTTTATTTGGATTTTTACAGGATCACATTTGCCCTATAGTCCTTTAAAATGTTGTAAAAATACCTTGGTACTTATTTTTCTGGGTTATTTTGTATTTTCTCAGCACAGGGGGTCGAGATTTTTCGCATAAAATTCAAATATCTCTCTGGTATACAGTATTATTTACTCAACTACCTTATTTATATGTTTATATTAGGTATACTTATAGGTAGGGTACTTATATATCCAAACCAATTTGAAATACTTATCTGAGATAAAGTAAGGTAAAAGATAAGTGAAATGTGAGTTTATTATTTGAATCTCGAATCTCAAATTTCAAATCCTCTTGAGCTTTTCTCGAAAAAAGTTTCAAACTTTTATCTACTACATTTTACAAGGCACTGTACTTCTTTGCATGAAAAAATCATGATTTGAAAATTTCAAGTTGAATTACCTGGAGAAATGACAATATCTTTTTTACTTTTATTCTGTTTACGAGTTATCAAATTTGTACCCAAGTACCCTAGATCTAGATAAATATAGAACTGGATGACTTGCATAACCAAGTTATTACAGTAGTTCATATGGTTTTATCTATTGGTTTTAGTTATTACAAAGATAAGTAAGTATGGTAGAAGTTATAAGAGATATAGTAGAAGGAATTTCACCTTTTACATTTTATGATCTCATCTCATTTCGAGAAATGATGCTCTCAAGTTTTTAAGAATTTTTCAGTATCATACATATGTACACTAGTCATTTGAACCTAGAGTACAAGTGAAGGTGAAAGTTTAGTTTGGCACATTTGAGAAAGACGTAAATAAAAATTAAAAGTGCCCTATGCCCTATATAGGATGGCACTATTAATAGTACCCTACCCTAGTTGTAGAATAGAGACAAAATGAGAATAATTTTGTGATATAGAATGATTGGAGAAATGTTGTAAAAAGAAAGCATGCGTCTTTTACCAGAATGGACCAGAAGATATTAGATATACAATACCTTATTTATGTTAGCTTTAAAATAAGCAAGTTGCATAGTACGAGTATATTCGTATGTATTACTGACTAAGAGTAAGTGTACATTGCATAGTAGTACAAGAATCGTAAAATTAATTAAAAAAAAAATGAATTACATTGCATTGCAATTGTAATTACTGAGTTTTTTATATAATTTGATATGGAGTCGGAATTTTAGAATTGATGTGATATGATACATAATCTAATATTTACTTATACCTAGTATGATTTGCTACAATGTTTAAGGTCTTCTGCCGAAAATTAAATTCAAAAGTAATCTTTGGGTAAATCTAATTGAAAAGCTTGTTAAACAAGTTAACTCGAGTTAATAAGTTAAAGTTTGAGAATTTCTTATTTAGAGCCTTCGCCTTGGGTGGTAATTTATGTTTAGTTTTAGTTTAATTTTACCCAACTTCTTCGAATATCCTATCCCTATCATCCAACTACTAATTTTTATATTACTACAGATAGTGCCTAATGCTAATTCTAATTGATATTGATCTAGTAATTATTTTCCTTTGCCTATTTAAATTTTTCAGACTCTTTCATATTGACTATTTAACCAGGCATTTCTGTTCTGTGTTTTGTAAATCTATCTACCTATTATACATTTCTATCTCTTTACATTTACAATTTACACTACATGCTTGAAAAATTGTTTTCAGAGATGAAAAAGTAATAATAGATATATGACCTATGTCTAGGTCATAAAAATCTGTATTTACTTTACGATTAGTGATATAGGGTATTTAATAATTTATGGTACAAGTATATTTCAACTGATATTCTTTAGTTCAAGTTCAAGTTTGAACTTTAAGTTAATTCTACCTATAATTAATAATAGTTTCATAGAGTCAGATTAAGGTCTTGATCGTTATTTACATTTTTATTTATCCGTACTTTGGAATTTGGAATTCGAGACAAAAATTAGGCTTTTCAGAGCTGAATTAAATGAATATAAGACAACATAATAAAAGTAGTATATGTAGTAGGGTACTAAATGTAAATACATAGGCAAAGATGATAAGTAGGTACACGGTCAGGGGTACTTTTTAAGGGTAGGGTATTTTTTATATTTATTAGATTAGTGATTAGATTAGGTAAAATAAAAAAAGTAGAGGTAACTCAAAATGCCCCTTTTTATTCAAAATAAAAGTTAGCATTTCTTTACCTAAACTAAAATTGGGTTTATCAAATCAGCGGAATTTTATATTCACTCAAAATATTTATATTGACCTTTGACTCTTTAGAATAATTTATTTATTTGTTAATTGTTCTCAGCTCTCAATTTCTTATCTCGATCTCATTTTTTTTATCACCAGCTCGGATGTTTACAAAATATTGGAATATGTAATTTAATAGTTGAGTTTTTTTGATTTGATTTGAAGTAGGATCGTATCATATCGTTACTGTTTGTTACTGATACGATACGATAATCTATTTCATTTTCATTTTCATTTCAATTCATTATTTTCAATTAAGTTTGCGTGTAAGTAAATTGCAAGTGTAAGTTAAAATAATTTCGAAATTGGAAATCCCAATTTTTTTGATATTTGATACTTATTTTAATACTTTACGAGTAATAATTCTCTTTTTTGCATTACACTAGGTCCAAGTCCAGCAGGGTCAGGGTCTCGGGTCTAGCCCCCTCAGAAGCAGGAGCAGGAACAGTTCAAGCCATTTCAATAAATTTTTTACCAAAAAAAGTAAAGGAATATGGCACCAGCATTCAGTAAATTAACTCCAATCCATCTAAATTGTTATGAAGTCGGCCATACATGGTAAATATTCTTTTAACTATGCAATAATAAAATACTTAATCAATCAGAAATCAGAGTGCTCAAGTCTGTTCTAGGAGGTTCTTTATGCATTTAGATTCTCATAGACTACTTTGGTTCATGACCCATGAGACCCCTCAGAAGGGATTACTGGCCCAGATCCAGACTGATAATCTTATTTTTATAATCAACCAATCTTATGTTTTGTACAGGACACCTTATTGTGCTCAAGCAGCTTCTGACCTGGGCTATTCATGTTTTAAAGAGAGTTTAAGAATATACACTTCAGTTTATGTGGTATGTTTAAAAAATAATAAAAAAACTATGAGATATATTAATTAAGTAGGTATTTTATGTTAGTAAATTAAATATCTCGTTTTTTTCATTTCTATTTTTTCAGTTCTCCTTAATAGCATCAAGAAAATTACCAAAGAATCGTGATGATATACAAAATTTAATTCAAGATATACTTCGTTCATCAGTTTTTCTAACGACCAATGCTGTTGGATTTATTCAATTTTTTTGTTTATTCAGAAAACTATTTGGATCTTTTAATTTTTGGACATTAGGATTTTTACCTACTTTTGCAGCAGCTTACATTGCTATCCAGATAGAAAAGCCGAGGAGAAGAGCTATGCTGGCCCTTTATGTCACAAATGTTGCGACTGATGCTCTATTTCGTATGTTAAGAGCTAGGTAGATAAATTTAAATTTTATTAACATAATAATTGTATAGGTACTCAAGCTAATTATAATATTTTATAATTTTCATTTTAGGGGAATTGTTGGTAATGTCAAGCATTTTGATGTCGCTCTCTTTACCCTTTCAATTTTAACTGTTTTGTATCAAAAGAAGAAAGGTAATCAAAAGAGAGATATTGTAGATGCTATTCTTACGTAAGTCTACTATATTTAAAAAATAACAAATCTTCGTTGTGAACTAATTTTTTCATTCGTTTTTCAATAGAAAAATAATTGGTAATGAAGAATTTACAAAACGTGATAGAAATGTCCCTAATCCACCTGAAGAAAGAATTTTCAATCCTGAAATACCTCAACCAGAGGCTCCTGAAGTTGCGGCACCTGAGATCAATCCAAATCCGACAAATATAATTAGACCACCACAAAATCAAAGAAATACTTTTAGGAATCGATTTGTTCACTTTGTTTTATGGATGCATAAAGCAGGTAATTCAACTAACTAACTTACCTTCAGAAAAAATTATTAATATACCTAATGCCTAACCTAATATCTACCAATGAAATTATTTTACAATTTAATTCATAGTCGAAGATATTGCTTGCCATTTAGAAAGATTGGTTAATGCTGTGAATGAGGGTAGTTCTCATGAATTGTAAGTTTTTTTGCTCCATTACTATTAGCCTAATATGTAGTTGTAGTATTAGGTATTAATATTTAATAATCTCTTAATTTTTTTTATTAAGATGTCAACATCAAAAACCTTGTCTTGATTATTGGCTAAATGTAATTAGTAATTACCTTATAATTATCAGTACTTTATAATATATTATGTATTTATAATCAATTATTGGCATTATATTTAAAAACATATTTAATTTTTTCAGGGATTTTGGACAAGATTTGTATCAGGTTTTGGAATTCAAGGAACAATTCAATTAGGACTTTATATCAAAAGACTTCTAACAGCTAAAAAATCAAGAAATGCAGGTCCTCGTACAAATGCTATGCTGTACAAATGTATTCAAAGTGGTCTCGGATTAAGTTCTTTATGTTGTGGATTTCGTATATTTTCTTGTTCATTTCGCTGGCTCCAAGGCTCTGATGATCCAATTAATAGCATTGCATCAGCAATTATACCAACAATATTAACATTTTTCTTACTCAAACCACCAGCGACTGTAAGCCTTTATGTGTTTTTCAAGGCAGCTGAAACAGTAATTGCTCAGTCCCACAGGTAAACTAAAGATCATAATTCACATGTACCTACTATTACAATAAGAAACATTCTTCTAATAAATAAATTATAATACCAACCTAATATTTTGAAACTTTTAGAGACAACAACTGGAAAATTATTCGATGGCTAGATTCAGTATATGGTGGTGGCTGGTCCCTATTATATGCTTTTTCAACAGCAATTTTATTCCACGCAGGCATGTTAGGTAAGTATTTTTTATATTTACCTTACATTATTTGCTATACCTATTACCTAAACCTAATCCTAATACCCTGCTCACGTTTTCTCGAAAAGTTTGTACATATTTATAGCATTCTTTTTTTTGATTAGAACCACAAAATTTAAAATCGTCATATCAAGTATTTCTATCAAAAGTAACTGGAGGAAAAATTTACGAGATCAATCGACACATGTATACCATTTATGGTAGTCAGTCAGATTATCTACAAAAAACATTCTGGCCAAAATTCAAAACAAAATACTTATCTACTCTAATGAAACAAATTATTCAAGAAAAAGATTTATCCTCAAAGAAAGGGATTAAAGAAAATGTGGCTTTAAGAGAAATTACAAGAAAACTTATAACTGGAGTATAGGAAGGGTGATGAGTGATCAGAAATAAAAGTCAAACAAAACCCCTTTAAATTAAATCTATTTTATATAGATGCCTAATATACTCCTATAAACCTATGGCCTATACTATAATACTTCAGTTAAACTCATTAAAAAATTTCGTTATCCAGTAACTCTTTCTATCAGTAGTTCTTTTGGGTCAAAGAAAGTTTGATTTTTTCAAAAAACTTGTTTATTCTTTATTTTGACGTTAAAAATTTATCGTAAAGTAGGGAACTATTGTATAAATGTATTCATTCTATTTTAAATTTTTAAATTGTGAAAGTGTACTAAATACATTATACCATTTTCTAAATCTATGTAGTTACAAAATTAACACTGAATTTTATAAAATAACCTACTTACCTTACCAGTCGAGAAATAGTCATAAACATAACAGACATAGAACTAGTAATTATTTTTAGTCAAGTTCAATAAGTTTTTATGTATATTTAAATCGTATCGTATGAATTATTATAATAATAATAAAAAATATTTTAAAGTTTAAATCATCATTAAGATTAAGTAAAAAAAGATTAAAAAAAAATACAACTCATTTACCTTATCCTAATCTATGTAAATAATTTCTTGAAATTAGAATTTGATACACTAAATAAGCCATTCCTATATCCAATTGCAATATGTTCGGCACTGGGATGCCAAGAGACCTGGAAAATATGAGAGTGAAAAAGATCAGTAAGTTTAAATTAATGCTAAAATGCTTAGAATGTTAATGTGACTATTATTACTATTATTTACCTTATTTATTCGCAAGTACTTATAAAATTTTGAATTGCTTAAAAATTCACTTTGATTGGGAAATTTTTCATATGGATATGTCTAAATATAAGAATATTTTAATTTAGATACATACCGGTACTACATAATCTAAAAAATAATTTTATTGATCTTACTCTATCTTCGACAAATGAAAATTGCAGTTTTGGCTCAGAATCAGAATTGTCGTTTTCATCATTATCTTCAATTTTTAAACTACTCACATAAGCCTAAAAAAGAATTTGAATTCAAGATTATTTACTTTTCTAGCATAGTAAACCTTGATTTCTATTTCTAGCTACCTAATATTGTATTATTAAAATAAGTTTTTTTAGTACGGTTATCACTTACCAAATTACTTCTTTTCTTTTTACTAGTAGAAAAATCACAATCACGCCAATAACATTCATAATGTTGCACAGATACTTCTCCATTTTCAGTTCCAGCTAAAGTCATTCCGTCCATATAACTTAATGACTAGGTAATAAAATCAAACAATAATAAAATTAAAACAGCTAAAAATAAATGGAATACAATAAAATTATAAAATAACATACTGTCACAGTATAAGCATCGATGCCACTGACATTTCCTTTGTCATTTCCAATTTGACAATATTTTATTACGTTATTTTGCGATCCGGGATTTCTATAAAATTATATTTTACAATGAAAAAATTAGACTACCCGCTCGCCCGCAACACTCACGTACTATGTGTAAGATGTATTAAAAAATTAAGATCACTTACGACCCTATAGCATCAAATGAGGTGATAATAGTTGGATATCCTCTAACCCAACAGGAATCAATGAATGTCCCCACTTTATTAGCTTCTACTTCTAGTTTTAAATCGATGTCCCAAAGTTTTATATAACGATCATAAGAAGCAGTGGACACGTGTCTTGCTGAAGATGGGTCAAATAATATACAAGTTACTGGAAGAACGTGAGCTTTGAATATCCAAAACGGGTATAAAATAACTGTGGATTTTCTTGGTGTTTTGACTTCACTTCTTAATAATTTTGATTTGGAATGCATATTAAAAAGGCCTACATGACCACTTCCATACCCAGCAGCAAAATATCTATGTAGAAAAATAAATAATAAAATAAATAATAAAATAAAAAGAATAATATTTTGGCAGCTTAACTTTTGAGAGATTGTGCTTTTTGATTAAAGAAATTATGAATGCTTTTGTTTACCCATTTTTTTCATGCCAGTCGAATTTAACACATTGTCCACTATTAATACTTTCGTCGACTTTTAATACAATTTCTGGATCCTTATGATAAAAACGAACACTGCAAATAAATATAAATAAAGGTTCTTAATTAATTATCTTCGATTTGATATGATTAGGACTAGATATTAATTATTGAATCAATACAGGAAATCGTTCTATGCTTTGACTTACTTTTGTTGAGTTTCTTGAATAAGACAATTCTGTTGTAGAAAAAAATCACTCCTTTTAACATTTATTATTGCACAATTTGAACTTTGTGATGAAAAAGCAATATATCCTAATTTATCAATGTTCATATTTTTAGGATTTTTAAATTGTTCAGAAATTTCATCAACAAGAATCGAGTTATTGAAATCATCACACGATTCTGGCCAAAAATTACACCATTGTAAATGATTTATATAACCATCATCCACACCTACTAGAATTTTAAGATCAAAAAGTGGTAAACTTTTCTCATCATTTCCGACAAATTGATATATTTGAATCAAAGCTTTCGAATAATTCTTTTCTTGTAAAATAAAATTCTGAGAATCATCTTTTAAAGTTGTGATTGCAATAAAATTTCCACTTGGATGCCAACTCATTGATGTTACTGGTCCACCAGCATTTACCATTATTATTTTTTTGTCAATCCTGCTCTCAATCGTGTCATTTTGAAATAGATTTAAACGAGTATATCCAGGTACACCACCCAAAATAAATGTTGCTTTATTTTTACCTCTTTTAAAACTTGCTTTCACTTTGTACTCAACTGATTTAAAATTACTTGGTAAATAAGAGTATATTTGATTCATTTCAATGGGTCTCAAGGAATTAATAATAAGTTGTGGAAATGGATCTTTAGAATTCCTCAATACTCTGTCATAAACACAAGGATTATCATATATAGTTAACCTGGGCAGATTTTTCTTCTTTTTTAAATATTCATTTCCATTTAAGGCAAAATGTTGAATATCATTTGGAGAATTTTCTTTCTCAACTTTTTTCCTTCTTAATTCTGTAGAATATTTTTTTGTGCCATCTTCTCGTATATTGTCAATCTTTACATACCTATTCCTGCTGTCTTGTCTTTTCTTCTCCTGTTTCTCATTTACTTTAACTAACATACGTTTAAGTTTAGGAGAACTAGTAATGCTTTCTCCTTCACTTGAGTTTGGTTCTTCATTATTTGGTGGTTCCTCTAGATGTTGATTAATTACACTTTCTGCACTTACAAGACTAACATTTTCACAATATTTTGTCGATAATTCAAATGGTTTTGGCTCTTGCTTAATCCTATAAAAAGTATAATAAGACAATCAGAAAAATAGTTAATACCTAGTTGTTAAACAATATAATTATAATATCAGTTAAAAATATTATATGAAACAAGTAAATTAATTTTACTTTAAAACAGGTATCCTTTTCGATCTTCTAATATCAATTTCACCATAAATTTTTGGTTCATTCTCATCTGATCCTTCATCTTCCTCATCTTCCGATTCTCCTTCTTCTTCTTGCCTATCTTTCTGTTTACCAAAGAAATCGAAATAGGTAGTATAAGAATAGAATAAGTAAGAATAATTATTTTTATTTTAATACCTCATGTTTCCTTTTATGTTGTATCAAGCTTGAATATCTGAAACGTTCGTGGCACACATCACACTCAATTTCCAACAATTTAATTTCCTAAAAGAAAACAAATATTGTGAAATGTAAAAAATGCATTACATAAGTGACAATTTTAGAAACTAGCTTTACCTCAAGAGTTTTACCACACACTTCAAGATGGTTAGCAAGACCAAGTGGAGTCGTATACTTTGTTTTACACTGACCATTGGGACAAACAAATATTTTGACCTTCTTAACTTGCCCAAGTTCTCTGAGCTTCTTGAGATAAAATTTAAAATCCCTTAATATCTAAAAAACAAAAAAAAAATCGATTTATGAAACCATTTTATAATTGTACATATTTATTACAATTACACTAATCGTAAGTACAAGTACACCTTCACCTACCTACATACGCAATAAATACCTACTATTAAATTATAATATAAGGTACCTTTTCGAATAGGACCGTAAAAAAGGTCCATTTAAAGCTTGAAGAAAAGAGTGCCTTACTAACTGATATAAAAATATTGTTTAATAAATTATATATTTATTACATAATCTACATCATATCTCAATGGAATGACATTTTTTTTTTTTAGTTTTTAGCACCGTGGATCTGTACCTGTACTCTACTCTACCTTACCATTATTATCCTGTCCAAGATAATGTACTTTATAAAAAAATACCTTATACATACAAAGTTTTATTGTACTTACAATTTGAGACTTCTCCTCTTCAACAGTAGTAGCCAAATTATAATGCTTGGCCAGGTTATGAAGCCGAAATTCACTAAATTTACTTTTCATCAGACAAATCTGACAGGTGACAATATCCTCATCTTGTTCGGTCACAGGAACCTCTAGAAAAGTTACCACGTCCTGAGAAGAATCATTTTTAGATTTTTGTTTCTGCTTCTGCTGGATAGTCTTTGTCTTTGGTGGTGGTGGAACTGGACGAACCTCAACAACTTGACCTTTAGATGGTGATTCACGTAGAGATCTTGATCTTCCTGGACGGGGATTATGACTACTGGTTAACTCATTTTGTACATTTTTTCCTGGAGATTTTGACACAGAAATGACAGTCTTTTTACTTTTCTTTTTGGGTGGCATCTTACTTGGCTCCAGCAATTAAAAATTGTTAAAAAACCATTAAAAAATATTAAAAAACCAAAACCATCAAAAAAAGTTCAAAAAAACCTTAAAAATAAATGAATTTTGAAGAATTATTTTGACAAAAAATTTTGTTTTTTTGTGTTCTTCTGCTGATATTTGAAAAATTATGTACGTTTTTTAGCAAGGATTTTGTGTATGCATGCGTAGTTCATTCAAAACATAAGCAATCGACGATTTCAATTTCTTCGACTTTCATTTCAGATTCCAATTTTTGCAATTTAATTAAATATTTTGTAATTGTAATTGTGTAATTTTTTAATTTTAATTGTTGTATTTCCAAATAGTTAGCTAAAATGGGCAAAGGATTCAATAATTACATGTGTAAAAAGTTCTTCCATCCAGGTAAGAAAAGAATTAAAGATTCTTAAAAACTTTTATTTACGATATTTTAGCTCTGAATTCAGCTCTGAAAAACTGAACTGTGACCTCAATTTTACATCCATTGACATATTTACTTGTAGATTTGAGTCACGAATCTCTTTTTTCAGAACTGATTGTAATTATATAATGAGTATGAGTAAACAAACACTATAAATAATATTTTAGATGATCGTTGACCTTGACCAAGTAGATTTAGTAGATTTATTAGATTAGATAGCAATTTAACTCGGCAATTTGTCGTTTTGCTTTTGCTTGGTCTTATTTCCTTTTAATTCAGTTCTGAGAAACCGAACTTTGGCTTTATTTACACCACACCTACATTCATTTATGCAATTGAGTTACGAATTTCAGAACTGATTTTAATTGAGAGTTTAGTAAATAAGTAACTGTTGGATCATTGACCAGGCCAAGTTGATTTAGAATTTTAACTTTTGTTGTTTGCTGCTTGCTTTATTGGTCTTTTGGTTAATTTTAAAAAGCCAATTACTCGTATAAAAAGTTCAATTTTGTATGCATAACTTGTTAAATTGAGACAAATATCTCGTTTATCAGAGCTGAAGTTCGTTAATTGACAATTGACTATTTTACTGTCAAGTTAATAATTGATTTTAGTTGAGTTTAATTTTATTTAATTGTATGTAATTAAAATTCTAATAAATGATTGTTTGATTTACAGCTTCAAGGGACAATTTAAAGCGAGTATGGATGGCTGAACAGAAAGATGTTGCATATAAAAAGAAACAGGAAGAGCTGAAAATACAGTATGAGAAAGAACAGGATCTTTACAATAATAAGTAAGTTTTAAAAACTTTTAAAAAATTAGTTTAGATTTGTTTGTTTGTTTAATTTGACATTAATTTATCTATAATTACAATTACTAATTACTTGTTTTTATTTAGAGCTATGTTGAGCAAAGAAAGCAAGGACAAATTGAGTGTTAATTTTCTTTATGAACCACCACCAGGAATGAAGAGGGAGAGAGAGCGTGAAGCTGGTGAACCTGAGTTTAAATTCGAATGGCAGAGAAAGTACAATGCACCCAGAGAAGAGTAAGTTTTTTTAGATAATTAGGATGGTGATGCTTTTTCTTGTCAAGATTTCTTATCAAAGATGTATATTTATACCTTTTTTTATTTTATTTTAAATTTTAGTTATTGTAAAGGTGATGAAGAAATTAGAGATCAACCTTTTGGAATTCAAGTTCGTAATGTGAGGTGTATTAAATGTCATAAATGGGGTCATATAAATACAGGTTAGAATTAAGCAAAAATTAAAAATAACAATAATTTATGTTAAGTAGGATACTAAATACTATGTTTATGTGTTTAGGGGATAGTGATAAGTTTATAATTTCATTCTGTTTATTTATATTAGATCGAGAATGTACTTTATACGGAGTTGCTGGAGAACTTAACACTGTTGAAATGGACCCTTTGTTGTTAATGCACAAAATGCGAGAAGAAGGTTTAGCTTTAAAACAAAGTGTTTTGGGTGTTAGACAAAATGAGCCGGCTCCAAATCAGGAATTACTAGATGTGGAAGAAGAAGCTAGTAAAAAAGAACCAAATTTTGCTGACAAGGATGTTAGCCAAGAATTTATCCAATCACTTTCAACAAAGGAAAAAAAGAGGCTTTTGAAGTAAGTCCTTAAAATTAGTCATCTCATTTGAGAAAATGATTATTATCGATTTATGATATACCTAATAAATAACTAACGCATAATGTATATTTTTTTATTAGAAAGCTCCAAAAACTGGAAGAAAAACAAAAGAAGAAATCTTCAAAGAGTAAGAAAAGGGATAAAGATGATGGTAAAACCAAATCAAAGAAATCCAAAAGGAGAGAAAGGGATCGAAATTCTGAAGATAGCAATAATAGTGGGGATATTGATGATAATCGTAGAAACCGAAGATCTCAAGATAGGGAAAAGAACCGAGATCATAGTGGTATAAAAGATCGAGGGTATAATCGAGATCGAGATGAAGAACCTCATAGTAGTCGAGATATGAGAGAAAGGGAAAAGGAAAGGCAACGAAGAGACAAGTATAGAGAAATGGATCGAGACTATGAAAGAGAAAAACATCGTGACTATAATGATCATCGAGAAGATCGCCGGAGGAGAGATCGGGATTAGAGGTGATAATAGTTAAAATAAATTTATCTACTACCTAGGTATATAAAATGTTATTTAAAATAAGAATATACTGATATTTTTAAAAAATAGTAAAAAAAAAAAAAGCTTTCGCAATTTTAGTTTATTATTTAATAAATTTAATGGATCGATTACGAATATTAATTATTTTGTAAATTTTAACTATGTAAAGTGCACATTTACGTGATGTACTCTACTTGTACACAAAAGTGCAAATATACCTATGTAAATAATTTTCACCCTATTATTACTTATAAATATAAATACTTTTTTTAACATCAGTCGCGATTATTTCAATTATTTTTTGTTATGTAAATTAAAATTAATTTAACCCATTTTTAAAAAATGTAAATAAATCTAAAAAAATTAATAATATTGTTCCAAAAAACAAATTAGGCAGATATGTGTAATTTAATTAATGCTTGATACTGATAAGTATGTACATGTTGTATTAGTTAAGGTATTAGCTAGTATTTAGTAGATTATCTAAGATTATTTATGTAGGTATCTCCAGTTTTTTATTTTGTACGAAGATAATGATAGAGGAAACAGTAGGATAGTTTGAAAGTAAAAGTAAAAGTAGAAGCCTACTCGACATTTCAAGTTTTAAGAAAGATATACCTAGGTATCTACTGTCAAATGAGAACATACATATTTCATATTTCTATCTGCTGAAATTTCCAACTTTAAAATTTTTTTCAAAAAGACATGCAATGCCAAGTGATTTCAAATATACTCGGTTAGTAGGTGTAGGTAACTACCAACTGAATACTTACTGCTAGAGCTAGTACATAAAACATACTGCATACAATACTAACACTAACCAATATTACAGATAAATGTAAGTATGTACTACTTTACTGATGTAGAAATGTAGAAAAATATCTAGTCACTAGATTAGTTAGTGTCTTGTTCAAGACAAGTCTAGCACTTGACTGACATTATTTTAAAAATAAATGAAACTTTTCAAAATTTCACACAGAATCAAAATGGGTTTAATAAGCAAGAAGATAATGGAAAAAAGGAAGACTAAAAGAGAATATACCAGTCCCAGTAACGAGTATTTTTCGCTTTTTCCAGGCAGATCCAGTTATTCCAAGTTGAAAATATATGGTACATGACGAATTCAATCTTTCTAAAGCCTCATTTCACCGAGGCTAGAAAAATCCGAATTGGACAGGAATATATAGTTAAATGTACATAGGAAAAGCAGAGATATTTTATTGAACTTGCAGAAACTTACAATATATCAAAGGTATTACTGCTTTAAAGGCAGAATAGGTAGGGTACTTAATAGGTAATAGGTATAATACTTAGGTACCTATTTAAGTAACTATCCTAGCACAAAGTACCCTACCTCTACCTACACAATACCAATTATACCTAAAAGATATATACCTACCTAATAAAATAATATAAAATAACCTAGTAAGTATCGATAATTCGATATGAAAACTTGCAAAAATGTGCATCTGTATAATATGTAGAAGCATGTTGTATTGTATGTATATAGTACCTACGATTTAGGGTACCCTTGTATCGTAGGGTATCCTAACTAAATAAATTTATTTCTTTATAATCTCTACCTACAGATAATAAACTAACAATTTTTTCTTATATAAGTACCTAGTTAGATACCTTCCTAAATTACATACTACTAGAAACTTAATACCTACTTGATTTATGTACGAAATGTACCTAGATACTTTGTTTAGTACAATACATTACATACCTACATATTATGTAATAGTGTTGAGTAGACTGCGAATTTCTGTGAGAAAAATGTAAAAAAAAATGTATCTCTTTTGGCTCAACTTCAAACAAAAAAATCATATCTCTCATCTAATAAATTATCCTTTGTAGTGTATTTGTATTGTGCAATTTTTTTCTTGAAAATATAAGTACCTACGTATTACAACTTACAAGAAGAGTATACCAAATATATTACATACATTTTACATATTTTTCCAATAGTTTTGATCCTTGAGTATAGGATTATAGACATAACTCTCCTTAGATAATTCAAGGTTTGAAAAAATCACTTTACATAAACTCAGAATGGAATTTTTCAATGTTAGTGCAAATGCTTTTTCTATCATCAGTACATGTTAAATGTCAAGTTACAAGATTTATAAAAAAGGAAGAAAAGACCAAGTAGGTAGGGTAAGTACTTAATAAAAATTTTAAATTAGTTATACATTCTGCTATTTTGCTATAGGATAATGCAATTTTCTTGGAAAATGTAAAATAGAAGCCGATTTTTAACAACATGATTACTAGATTTTTTATACTATGTCAATATTTTGAAGACTACTTACTTGCCCACATATGCATCAGTTTAGATTTTGAATATTTGAACAAATTGGGTAAAGAAATTTACTAGAATTTGTCCATTATCTACTTTAAAATTACCTAAATTTCATAAACTTATTTCCAATTTCCTACTCTTTTATTAGATAAGCCTTAACTTCAAATTTTCAATTTAGAAAACCCTTACATTATTTCATAAAATTTGTCTCATTTGATTTACCGATTCTTTGAATTTCAAGATCGATTGCTAGTTGAATATCCGTACATTGAAATTAATTTACTTCAAAGGTTTTATTATTTCCTCTTGAAAACAAGTTTACTCTTGGTTTTCAAGCAAAATTTCAAGATGATTCTAAAAATAGGCAGGAAATTGGAACAAAATTGCAAAAATCAAAAAGACATCCGACAATAAAGAATATAAGTAGTGGGTCTTTTATAATGTAGTTTAGATACGAGTAGTTAACAAGTAGTTACAAATTTTATTCAGTCATTAAGTCATTCATAAGATTTCACAAGAAGGCTGAATCAAAAATACATTTTGGTATCTTGATTTTCTGTTTGAAACTTACCTAATGTACTCGCATCTTAATCTAGTACTGATATACCTACCTATGTCTTAAAGTATTTAGGATTAGATAAAAATCAAGATATGATTTCCAGGATTCATTTGATTTTATGATCTCGCAAAGTTGTTGATCTCATTTCTCAACTTTTTCTAACTTACCTAGACCTATAGATATAAACTTACGATTAGAAATAAGCCAACATTGGGCAATAATCATAACTCTGCTTATCTCTGGACAATATAACTACCTCCTTGTTTTATCTACACTATTATTTCATATTAATAGAGCTAGGTACCTAATGTATGTACCTACTGATATATATACTCTATACCAATACAAATTGTTACTTAATATTAATGTACCCCGTAGTTTGTATCCAGTATCCACTATTAAATATCTGTACCATTCGAATTCTGCTAATTCAAACAAAGTAACCTACTCACTAATACCTTACCTACTAGGTAAAGTAAAGATATTTTCAAAAATTGAAAACATAAATCTCAAAAAAATTTGTTTTTTTTAATTATGAAAATGTTTAAATTTTGACTGAAAGGTTAGTAAAAGTTGCTTTCTCTTGAAACTGTACCCTACACAAGCAATTGATAATAATAATAAGTAGGTATTCTACCTATATAGTAAACCTAGATATGGATAATTTTGATTATAGAATATAATCTACTATTTGGTTAATTAAAATTGAAATTGAAATTCTCAATACAGTTAACAGTTTATATCCAATAAAAAGCGGAGTATGAAACTAAACTGGATAGTACAGATTAGAGTAGCAAATATTTTTTAAATATTTTTCAAATATTTAGTGCAGTACGGAACCTTTGCCTGTCTAATGGTTGAGTTTAGATGAGACAATTTGATTTTTAGAAAATGTCCGGATACAGTGCTAGTATTTACGGAGATTTTAACTTATAAGTAGACATATTTTCAAAATAAGTTTACTTTTAGTTTGAGCTAAATATATATCCCTAATATAAAGTACCTAGTACCTACCTACTTATATTATGCCTTATATGGCCATTTAGTTTTTGCCTTGTATCCATTTTATTATCTTTTCAATCTCTCCCAAGGGTCCCATTAATCTCCTCGATCCTATCTATTCTTTCTCCAATACTCTTTTTATTACTGAGGTCAGTTCTACTAAATTCCTTCCAATCTTGAAAAAACCACAAAAAACATAACTATTCGTAGAATTTATTTACCATCGATTTCAAACATACTGGTCAAGCAACATACACAAATAATGGACACAATCTATTTCCATTTAACTCCATTAAAAAGTCTGAAACTTTCTTTTCATACCCTTGGACTTTGACTTTATGAAAATGCACTTAAGTCTTTTTTTTTAAAGTAGCTAAAAATTTACATTTTTCTCACAAATCTCAGAGTGAATTTGATCTAAATGGATTCGAGGGCCTGCCTTGACCCCTAACGTAATAAATCATACATTGAAAACCTTAAAGAAATGCACTTTATAGTTATTTTTAAATACATTCTACCCTAGTGAAAGCAATTTTTGATATTCTAAACCATAATTCAAATCATTTATCTTTCACTTTTGAATCTTCTTTTTTTCCTTTATAAACCTTGTAATACAAAAAAATCCTATTTTTTACAATTTTATAAAGAATTCTCACCTTTATGCGCATTTTACCTATTTAAAACTACAATTGCTTTTTTATTATAAAAGCTGAAAGCTCTAGGGTTCCTTTCTCCACACAAGTTAATGAAACTTCAAAAATTTAAGTACATATAAGTGCAAAGTGTAGATTGAAAGTATCAATAAAAGCTTTATAAAAATTCTCAAAAGATGAAAAATTTAATTTAAAACTTTTATAATATGGTAGTAAAGGTGGTTGGTAGAGCTTATGACTATGACTTTTGTAAGACCTACTTTTCGGTAAGGAACATAGCAAAAATTTCCAATATTTTTGACTGAATTTCGCCCAAATCAGTACATCAAGGCATTAGGTACATCAATGATATGTAGGTATCTACAATTTTAGACTACAAGCGCTATATTTTTAAGGCTTTAATGCTTTACAAAATGAGAAAATTTTCAAAAACTTCATGATATATGAACTTTCCTCGGCCATTTAAAAATTTCTAAAATGTAAAAAAGTATCATTTAGGTACTTGTACGTTATTCGTATTAAAATGCCAAAAAAGCTAGTCACGAAATGTATTCTAAACTTACACATAAGTAGCTAGAAATAAGCCTTTTATACTAATACTACATAGTAGGTAACAATATTATAGTTACAGGTAAATATACTTACTCCTATGCCTATATTATGTAAGGTATTTTGTTTAACTTTAACATTTATTTTAACCCTAAATTTTATTTTCCCTATTATTTTTCCGCTCTCATTCTTTCAATTCAGATTTCAAACCCTTGTGAATTTGACTGCACTTCCTTCATAAACTTTCTCCAAACTATTTTTGGACAATTGTTCAGTTTAATCACGTAAAGATAAGACCCTCGTGTGATTACTTCTTTACACTGTATGTATGATTTTTGAATTACATACTTTGAAAATCTACGCACTTTTCCTTCTGCTATTTACCTTTTATTTTATTAAATATTCCATTAAATAAATCCACAAATACCTGCAAGAAATAGTTAACATGACGTATGGTTTTTGAAATATAATATAGTTAGTAGTTAGTTAACATGTAATGCAATTTAGCCTATGACCTTTTTGAAGACTCTTTTTTGAAATCGATACATCATTCTAAAGTCTAAACTACACTACAGTATACATATGACTGACATTTGTGGGCGACTGGCTAATTAGATAAGAATTAATCCAAAGTAATTACTCAAAATCAAAATGACAATTTTTGAGAATTTTAAGGAAATTAGATATATATCGGTAATACTACATGGAAATATAGGAAATAGGCATGTTACTTATTATTCTTTGTTCCAAGAAATCTTAATACCATTAATGATCAATTACATAAAATTCAATTTTAGATATTTATACCTAATGCAAGTATTAAGTAAAGGGAAATAAATTCAACTAAAAGTAGTTAATCGGATTATAGAAAACTCGTGATTTACACAGAATTTGAAAATGAGATTTTTCTAACTTTATTACGAATTATATGCTAAAACTTTAAAAAATTAGAAATTTAAAAGTAGGATATCTGATCTGTCACTTATATTCATTGTAGAATGCCAAATTTAACCTCTTTTAACCTTAACTTTAACCTTGCCTAAAATTGTATACGAAAAATCTTTCAAATTATTTAAATCATAATAGGCACTAGATATTAAGCATAATGTACTGATACTTGCCTGTTATTATTTGCAATCTTAGTCTGTATTATTAAATATAAATTGTGACTTGTGACCTTTATCTACTTTTAATTTGCTCATGGTTTATCATTCACAATTTATCAATTATGAAAGCTCAAATCTGAAAAAGTTTAATATTAGCATAGGTAATTGAATTCGGTATAGTATATAAGTATGTGAATAAATCCATATCCATTTACCTAGTATAAATAGTAAGTAGTAACTTATTTTTGAGATCGGAGATTATCTCTTTTATACATATACGTATTACCTACTCTATTTTATGTGGGTTTTTTAAATTTTTTATTAGTTTACTACAAAGAAAGATTTTATTTTAATTTAAAAACTCTCGGTGAATGTGAATACAATAAAGTGGGCGGTTTTTTTCCCAAAAAAGCAATTTTAATTTACCCAAGTTCTGGGTCTTTGAACATGACATAAAAATGGACCAAAAATAATATTCTGGGGAAAAAGTTCAAGCACAATGTCATTCTATAAATCAGGGAGAGGGTTGAAAGTTAGTGAAATAGGAAATGGGACTTCCAAATCCAAACTATACATTTAAATCTAAAGTAAGTACTACCAATATAAGTAGTAGTATATAAGTATACAATATAATATAATACAATCTAATACAAACAGATCTAGTGAAAGTATAAACTTTCTTTTACCAAAAATTCAAGAAAAATGTATTTTGTACATTATGTATTTTATATTTTGACTTTATACATACACATACGTATACGTATAAATACATACATGTACAGATAAGTACAAGTGAGTTTTTTTATTTGAACTGTATGACGATGGGAGTAAAACGGAAAAAGTTAAGGAAGGTCTTTTCATAAAATATTGCCTCTCTTTTTTGGAGACAAATTTCATTCACAAATTCAAAGAGTAAAAGGTCAGAAATAAATTAGTCATTATTTTTTGTTCAAAAAATGGTATTCGTTTTCCCTAACAAAAGATACTACAAAGATGGTCAATATCTTTTAATAAGTTGACAAATTTTGAGCAAAATTGAGAATTTTTCATGTGTTATAGACTCACTCACACCTATAAATCGAAAACATTCTAGGTTTGATTCCATATGTTAAAAAATAAAAAATATTTTATGAATTTTAAAATTTCTACTGGTAAATCAATTTTTTGATTCCGTACGATTTTAGAGATATCGTACTAATAGGGTACCCACCTTATGTGGAAACCAATTTTCGAAATTTTATTCACTATTTTGTGAAAAATATATTATTACTCTTATTACATAACATAGTATTTAAAACATAGATGAAAATGACAAAATATTCAAAATTTTAGATCAAAGTCCTATTTTAGATATACAATTTTGGTAAGAATTTGTAGTCTGTTTGCTATGATTCATGTGGTAGCAAAAGCAGCCCAAAGACTTGAGACAGATACTTGAAAGAAAGAAAGAAATAAATAAAATCTAGTTTAAGTATTCACTAGGTACATATTTATATTTTCTTATACCCTACGTATGTACTTACTACTAGACTAGGGAAGGGTACTTCTGAAATCAAAATAGACCGACGACTAACACCCTGTACAAATGTTAAAATATATAAATTTTTATAAATCAAGTGAGATGTTTCCCTTTCTTTCTCTGTATTTTTTTTACAAAAATATACTACAGACTAGAGTATCTGTATATCTACATAAAATGGGTAATTCAACAATAAATTTCTATTATTATTAAAATGAATATCCTGTCCTTTATGTGCGTCAGTAAAGAGACAAAAATTGCGAAAGACAGGCCAAATATAGATATAGAAATGTTCTTATTTTTTGTAAAATTACTTCTTTTTTTTAAACAAAAATAAAATCACGTTGACTTTCTCTCAAGGGTGAGTTTGCTCAATTTGTTTTCACTTTTGGGCTAAATTATTATGTATTACAGTGTAGGTGCCTGCACTATGGTCTATTACTTAAGCGTAGGTTGTGGCAGATAATTTAATCTAAAGTTTAAAGGCCAAGGATAACAATGCAACGAATTAGATTCCCAAATTTATTTTAATTTACACAATTGGTTAAACTCTGGCTTCTAATTTTTGCTAAAAACTATTCCTGTGAATTCATAAACTTTTGAGATTTTATAACTCAAGTTCTACTAAATCTAATTTGAATTATGTAAATTCATTTAAACTACTGTTGAAAATGTCTGCAGTATTAAAATAACAAATTTTGTTTTTGTAAATAGAGGTAATTCTATTAAGCTATCATTTCTAGTGAAAATTATAATTTGTCTGTCTCTATTTGTTAATCAGTATTCTGTATATGTATAAGTAATAAAATCTTCAAAGTAATAAATTCAAGCTTAAAAATGAGACGAGATTCTTTTAAAAAATTACAATTTTTCGTGATTTTGGAAGGTCAAAATATCAACCCTTTTGATCTAAACATACAAAATGATGGACTCATAATTTTAAACTTTTTGTAGACTAGACAGACAAGTACATGGTACAATACGTATTGAACTAAATTCAAATTCTAGGCTGTTTATTCAATTCAAATTGGGTCAAACCATAAAATAATGCACCTAGGTTAGGTTAGGTACCTTTTTTCTTGAATTTTTTTCTAGGATTATCAATTCTTACATATACGAGTACTATATATCTGTAGCAATCAGCTATCTGTATCTGTATTATTTGACTTATTACTTATGATATGATTATGATAGTTTGTAAATATCTTATTTCAATTACCTAGATGAAAGATAAAACCCTTAGGTATATATTTAATATCATCTCCATATCATGTTTGATAGAAATAGAAATTTAATAGGTTGACCTAAATATTACTAAAATGCACTCTATCTACATTTAGCTAGGTTAGGTAGAGTCTAGAGTAGGTACTTGTAAGAGTCTATAAAAAATCCAGTATTAGCTTGATTTGATATACAAAAAAGTAGATAATGGCATGTATATACGAAATACTTTTCAAGAAAATAAATAAAGAGAGGCAAAGTACACAAAATGTTTCCTGCTTTTTGCAAAAGCCTACAAAATTGTATATATAAATTACAGCCGTTAATCCAGATTTTGCTCAAGACTCAAGATCTTTTTGGACCTAGGACCTGATTGTAAGACCTGACCTATCTTTTCTTAAGAAATGTAGTAGGGTACTGATATTATATTACAACTTTTACTACTTTCCCTTTCCATTACCCCTAAATCCTTTCTTTCATTTCACTAATTTTTTTGTTTACTTACTTTTTTTCTAGTTCTAAATATAGTAGTAGGATTATCTTACATTACATTAGTCAATAAAAATACCTTAGTACCTTGATAGTATTTACACAAGTAATCCAAATACAGAGATTTCAATTAAATCTTGTTTTGAAGGATCTCAATCTCAATTCTCAGTGGTTTTTTGATATGTTATGGTATGGTACATACTAATACTAATACATAATGAATTTGAAATAACTATAAAAAAGTCTAAAAATATTCTCATGAAAATCTCATTTAAAATCTCATATATTTGAGATTTTCAATTTGATTTTCAATTTTTCGATTTTAAAATTGGAATTTGAGCAAACATGTTTGAATTTTTTTGAAACAAAAATAATAACTCTGTATACGTACTGTATAACAGTAGTACTTTTATTGAAGTTTTTGTAATTGAAATTCTATTTCTGATATTTATACCTTTTATATTACATAAGAAAGTTATTCAAGTAAATCAAATAAATAAATACTATTAGATACTGCAGATGCTTTTAAAATAAATTAATGGAAACTATACGCAATATAAAGCTCATTTTCTTACCTGTCATTAAAACACTTGGTCCTTATTTATGATTTTATTAATGTAACCTTTAAAAGTTGTGTTTATGAAATATTAATCTCAATTTCAAATTTCAAGATCTATCCTCGAACCAAGGCTAATGGTTTGCCTATTAAAATCTGCTCTCGATTTCGATTAAAGTAATAGATACATAGTAAGCATGTACAAAATATAGAAAGGCTACATATTACCATTTCATCGAAATTCATCCGGCAAACTCTTTACATACGAAAACCTATTTATGATTATCCTTATCATTATGGTTAGTAAGTATTAGTTTTTGTTTAGTAAGGTATAAACATTTAAGGCTTCTTAGTTGCTTACTCTGCATAATGATAATGATCAAACATAATAATAATAGGGTACTCAAAATGTTGACAATCAATTTCAAAAACAAAGTTCAAGTTTATCAAAACAATTCTTACCAAATACTTTAATGTCAAATGTCAGATAACATGATATTTTATTGAATAACAGCATGTACCTAAGTATTAAAAACTCGTTTTTTTTAGTGATAATGAGTATTTATACCTAAACATAGTCATCAAAATCAAAAATAGGTATGTATAAACAGACAAATCAATCAATATAATATGAACAATACATAATATACCTATATGCAAAGAATATTTTACATAAATCAGTATAAAAAGTAGTCACATTTCTAATCAATAATCCCTGATGAATTTACAAAAATTGTCAAAATGAGCAAAATACAGTAGGTTATCTTTAACAAAAATATTTAAAACTACTTGGCATATTATTGAATAATTGTTTTATTGTTGTAAATCTAAAAATGATTAAAATGATTAAAAAATTACCGACTAAGCCAGCCAAAAAAGAGAGCAAACAACACTATTTGAGCCTTATTTTTGTCATAATGCGTGTATAAATGGCATATTCTTGCCATATTCAATCTATCTGCTAAATCTAAAAGTAAATAACTTTAAATTTGCTCAAAAAAAGTGTCAAAAACCGAAGAAAATGCACTGCTTTTTCTGGTTAAAACCTTAATTTTTGTCAATTTTACTTATGTTATGCATGCAAAAGTGATAAAATATTGCAAATATAAACCCTTTATTTCTGAAAACATTTAAAAACTCTTTAACTTGGTCAAAAATTAGCAAAAAGTGTTAAAAAAGAGCAAAATACACAATTTATTCTGGTTAAAACTCAATTTTTGTCAGTTTTTACTCTGTTATGCATGCAAAAAATGACAAATTTTTGTTATAAAACGCCTTCTAAATATGAAAATGTTAAAAAGTGTTGAATTTTGTCGAAAAAAGTATGAAAAAAGTGTTAAAAAATGAGTAAAATATGTGCAAAATTTCCCAGTTATTCTCGTTAAAAGCTCAATTTTTCTCACTTTTTGAGGTATTACACATGTAAAGGTTGAACATTCTTGTCAAATATAGCCCGGCAAATACGAAAAAATTAAAAAATTTCAAATTTTGGTTGTAAAAAGGGCGAAAAAGTGTCCAAAATTGATGAAAAAGTGAGTGGAAAAAGTTAAGGCGTTGAGTGTATTCGAAGAGGTTTAGTAGAGATAAGTAGAAGTTATTTTTCTGTGTATTTTCGGTGGTAACAGTGGCGTGTTACTGTAATGCAGTGTCTAGCAGCCTTGGTGTGTTGGGATGGTTTGAGTCGAGGGGCTCTGGTTGAGTTGTCGGCTGCGCTGATGGGCCGTCTATCATAAGTTTGGCATAAATATGGGCAGCTTGGGGGAGCTCAAGCTGTCCAGGTTTTCTAAGGAAAGTCGAACCGGGCCAGGGCTTAACAGCAGCAGCCAAAAGACTTCGTGTCATTCAGTATGTAGATCGCGGCCCAGAGTAGTCCTTCTCAGCTAGCCTCGGCAACATAATTAGACCCACACCTTATTTTTTGGTCAATTTTTCTACATCTTTCCTACTTTTTTTCAACTTTTTCATACATATTTTGCACTTTTTATCGAATTTTTGAACATTTTTTGGACTTTTATTGAATTCTTTTAACTTTTTTTGGACCATTTTGGACTTTTTATGGATTTTTTACACATTTTTTGACCTTTAAGGACTATTTATGGATTTTTTTGAACATTACGTGGACCTTTTTGAACTTTTTTATTTATGGATATTTTTAAAATTTATTATTTGAACTTTATTGCAATTTCGATAGCTTGAAAATCATGTTTTGTAAGCAGATTTAATAGACATTTATACGGAGTAGTCAATAAATGATGCTATTTTTATAATTTTATGCTATTTTTTTCAACTTTTTCATATTTATTTTACACTTTTTATGGAATTTTTGAACATTTTTTTTTGGACTTTTATTAGGAGGTTGGGGAACAGTCCTTCTCAGCAGAGTAGATAAGAATATGATTTCAAGTCGAAAATTTTATTTGAACAGTTTTTATTTCTTTGAATCATGATTTTTGATTTAATAATCACGTAGCTAATACAAGCAGTAAGTTATTCCTAATTCTTATTTAGGTTTATATTCATTTTATATTCTGATGTTTTTTGATTTGCCTAAATTGCAGATTTTAAGTAAAGTGTACCATACGACCTTACTTTTTTTGGGTACTTAGAAATCCTGCATTTTATTTGATGTATAAAACAATCACCTAATAAAATCTAAAGTGTCGAATATTCAAATTATAGTCCTCAAGCCTATAGATACTAGATAATAGATAAGTAGATACAAAGTATGAAGCTGAAGATTGTATGTATGAATTTGCTAAATACCTACTTATATTTAACTTTAATAACTATCAGTATTCCTATATGGATTTAGATTTAAACTCAAGTATTAGTATATCAGAATCATCTATGTACAGCATTTACCTATGATAACCCAAACAATTTTAATCTTGGAATAAAGATATACAAACTTGCTTTAATACATAGCATAAGTATTAAGTATTAAGTATATACGGAGTACTTACAAATTTTATCAAAGATTGAGCCATAAATGTAAAATGTGAAGCTATGAATATTTATGATCACTCTTACTTAAGGCTAAAGAGGATCACAAATTGAACAACCTAAATAAAAATAAATGTGCGTGTTTTTACCATAACTTTTATTAAAAGATAAGTATATTTACACAAGTCGTCAGACTATTGATCTACTTACATTATAGTACCTACCTACATAACTGACTACTTCTAGTAAAAGTTGACTAAGGTCATGGATTAAACTACTGATATTAGGCTAGGTTATGATTAAATGATATTAGAAAACACGATCATGATTCAATTACCATCTTGTAAAAAATATCAAAATCAAAATATTAGTAGCTAACATTTCAACAGTTTAGTTTTCAAAATTGATTTCAAACTAATGGACCTATTTATAAGAACTCAATCTCAGATTCTGAACAAAGATTTTCTTGACTAACTTTTCTTAATGGATTCTTCAAATATTAAATTAAATACGGGAAAGATTTGTAATTCTTAGAAAAAAAAAGTTTTCAATAGCTTGATTACTTTACTTATACTTGTTAAAGTGTAACTTTTTGAGTAGAAAAATCCATCGGTTGCCAACAACAGGCTAGGGCTAGAGACTATATATAGTGTGTGTGTGAAGTTTTTTATTTTGAAATTTACTATGAAAAGAGTTGAGATTGAGATTAGTTGGAAAGTAAAAGTTTTTTTGTAAGAAAATATCGAGGTGTTGACATTCGACAGTCGACAAGAGTCTCAGTAAATATCGATGGTGATTCTGACTTGTAAGTCAAGTAAATAAATCTATGCCAAAATACATGTATTTTTAAATATTTTAAATATCATCTACTCAAATCCTAAACAGTTAATAAATAGCTCGTTTTCTTACAAGAAATATAAGCTATATTTATAACCTAAAATACATATGATTCATAAAACTAAAAACTTGAAAAGTCTGGTTGAACTCGAACATCTATCATACCTACTATAAAATTTACAAAATAACTTGTTTGTTTTCTGTAGGTTTTATTTTATTACATATTCAAACATGCAGTTTTGGAATTTCCTTAAAATTTGAGATTTTAATTGGACAAGATGTATTTGTGTAGAACTTACCTTATAAGGTATAACTTACGATTACAATATTAATCTAAACAAATTTACCTACCTTTACTTTAAAGTACCTATATGGTTTATTTTGTATAAAATTTCTTAGCTGGAAAATCATTTTAATATGTGTAGGACTTACTTGTTTGTCATTATTTAGGTATAAAACAAGATTTTTAAACTCATAATCGTAAGTATGGGAATAATTGGCCAATTTTAAGTAATAAGTGTCCACCTAAAAGTAAGCAACAAAGCCTTGCATGCGTAATTTTATTAACGCATTTAAATTGATGATGTGTAGATACTCTATACTTAAGCATTTCCATTAGGTTTCAAGCATATTTTAAATTTAATTATATATCTCTTGAACAAGATGGATTACAAAATAAAGGAAAAAAACTTTTTTTTAGGAAAATTGTAAGTTAAAAATCCTTTTGTTTGAATACGTCATACTACTTAGGTATAATATACTGATAGCGAGGGTTAATGAAATAGAATCGGAGATAATAGAAGACAAAAGACAAGACTTGAAAGGTTAATGGAATTTGAAATTTGGTTTAGTGGATTTATTCAGCCCTGTCTGTCAGGTTCAGTTCTGTTGTTATTTTCTTGAGAAAAACTTTGCAAATACATTATTTTATTTTTAGAGTTTCAAAATACTTTTGGACTAAAGTTAAAGACAATTCTCACTTATGCTATTATGTAGTACTAATACTTCCGACTTCAAGTATCTGTATCTATTTACTCTGTACCAGTGATTGTATTGTATACCAACGAGTAACGAGTCCTAAACCCAACTGGTACAATACCGACTGATCCAATTTATGAATGCTAATTTATGAATAAGCCCAAAATATAATTTTGATTAGGTAGGTAAATTTCACAATTTTCTTAATATTTTTTTTGAAAGAAATGATACCAAATACCTTCAAAATTTTCTAATACTGATATTTTGCGGCTTCTACTTTAGTGCGAAACAGAATCCAAAATTTATATTTTGAGTTTTTTAGTAGCATTTTTATTTGGACCAGTCAGTACAGTACCATACTGTATCATTTGAACAAATTTCTTGTTGAACGAACTTGAATTTAAAGTTTTCAGAACAAGTGATAGAAGTAACTTTCCAGTGGTAAGTAAACCAAAAAATGTATTAAGTATCTCCAGAGTGTTTTAAAATTCACTATTTTCCAGGAGCATACCTTATACATTAAGAATATCTATAGTGAAGTGAACTAATATGTACTGGTACATTGTTGTTACACAAGTACTTTAAAAAAAGAAAAAAAAACGACCTAAAATGGTAGGGTACGCAGATCTTTCTTTGAAAAGAATACAAAGTATATTTGTTCGACCCAAACATTGTGCTAAAAGTTTTTTTTCTACCCTTTTTTTGAGGAAAAAACAAATTCTAATGGTTTTCTGTTTTTAATCCACGAAGGGCCAGAACTAGATAGATTGGAACTCTTTATCACTGTATGTACTACTTTCTCTAAATAGATTAAATATACACAAGTATCTACTTTACCTGATAGGATTCTACAATTAGGGTTTTAAAAAATGATAAATATTCTGGCACTGCGTTGCATAGCTAGAAAATTGTATAAACTTATTCACTGACGACTACTTATTTTATACCAAATAATTCAGAATTAACGCACAATATTTTAATTTTAATATTTTTAAGCTATAAAGTTTTGAAACCAACTTAAAGTTACCTAAAGGGCATTTCTAAACTTTCAAAAGCAAATTTTCATTCAAAATTTTAAGTTTTTTAATTTCAAATTTCAACCATTTTCAAAAATTTCAACCATTTAATTTGATACTCTTTCAAAAAGCGAAAGAGTATCAAAAATATTTAATTTAATCCAAAATTTGGATACAAAGACTCAAACATTTTAACGTACTAGGTACCTAATATTAATATTGTAGGAATTGAATTGTTCTATAAAGCTAAGGATAGATTCTTTAGAACAATCAACTAGGTACTTGAAATAAAACATTCATTTTTCAAAATAAATTTTAGTTTCTGTAAAATAAAGAATCTTAAATAGAGGAAACGAGTAATTTTTTGAAAATTATAGGTACAAATTTTGGTAATGAAATTTCATGACATTCAAAATTTGTAAAAAAAAATCATTAAAATTAAAGGATTATTAATATTGCAGATCAGTTTTACATTATGTATTTACATAATATGACATGCTACATTTTCGTTTAAATCTTATACTAAAGTATTACAAGCACTTAAATTGCATAAGCATACCTACGGAGTATAACAATGTAGGTACCTACTTAAAGTTTAAAGTATTAAAAATAATACTGGAATAAAACTTGGAACTGGATTTGCTATTTCTAGAATTTAAATCCTCGTATTATCTTATATCACACGATTTCTCAATAAATTATCCATTAAATCTGTCGGTTTGCTTGGCTTGTACTTGTACTTGAACGCGCGACTGAGAAATTGCAAAAAACAATATGCCCAAGTTGGGGGGAACTCTAAAAGTTGGCAAAAAATGACATTATTCTTTTTTTGGTAAAAAAACATTGACATAAGAATAAAATTATAATAATTCCATTTAAATATTATGTAAAATTTATATGAGAATTTCGATGACATTTGTACAATTACGGATATAACAAGACAAAAAACCACTCGGGTTTTCACATCATCTTCAAAACCATTTCAAAGAACATTTTACTTAACTATTTATTATTCAAAGTAATTAAAATGGTTATATAATGTGTGATACATACAGACTTAATGGTCAAAATAAAAGCTTTTAATACATTCATAAGAACAAAGGAGTATACAGAAATTAATCAACTTATTTCATTTCCTCGTAAAATACAGAATTTTGTGTTTTTTGAAGTTGTTGAACTGAACTTCAATTCGCTTTGATTCGACTAGGCCTGTATTTTTGATATTATAATTATTTTGTTTATTTGGCCATTCTTTACCAGAATAGTTGAAGCTATTCAGAGTTTAGAAGGTTCAAAATCTAAAACTCAAAATTAATTTAATAATGAAACTTTGGGTAATTCACCTGTAATAGAATTAAATTCCTTTATATGATCATGATTATTCTACATAGTCAGAGGACAGGTGGTCAGTTAGGAACAATTTTCTAAAAGAAAATATTTTATCTAGTTTCGTATTGATCATAAATAAACAAAATATTCATTTTCAAAAATTGGAATTAATTATGATCAAAAGTTCAAATATTTTGTTGGCACCTAATAATCATTGAGTTCTAAAGCTCCATTTTTTGACACCTAAACAGTTTTAAAAAGCCAGACAGGTATTTTAGATTAATTTAAAATAACTTAAAGTACATGCATGCATAACTTTTTAATATTAATTTAGCTTAACTTTAAACTCTAAAACTAGGCTTTAATCAACTCACTAGAAGTTGATTATAAATTGTGTGAGCAAAGCATTGAAAACTTCTCAAGTCACCCATTTTTCGGGGTCAAAGGTCAATTTCCCGGTTAAATGGATGTCAAATTCTTAATCTCCGTCATCGACAACCTCTAAACCACTTAAATCTCAAGTTAGAGTATTTTTCGGTTTCAAATGTCAATTTTAGGGGTCAAAGGTCAACTTCCGGGTCAAACGGATATAAAATTCGGAATCTCCGTCATCGACTACCCTTATAGCCACTTAGTAGTTTTCGAGTTATCCTCTTAAAGGGTCCCCGTGACCCCAAGGGGTGGGGCACTCTGAAATTTTTTTCGAGCATGCACAACTAGACCCTATAAGGGTCCTTCATACCAAATTTGGTTAAAATCGGT